>CM069916.1:78130045-78360595 GCA_036172215.1 Camellia granthamiana
CAGGTAGTATTTGCACTGAAAATCTGGCGTCACTACCTCCATGGGGCGACATGTGAGGTGTATACAGATCACAAAAGTCTGAAGTACTTCTTCACACAGAAAGAACTGAACATGAGGCAGCGGAGATGGTTAGAATTGATCAAAGACTATGACCTACAGATTTTGTACCATCTGGGGAAAGCCAACACCGTTGCCGATGCATTGAGTCGGAAATCGATTGGAAACTTAGCCTGTTTACTCACCGGGCAGAAAGAATTGCTTTGTGACCTTGAAAAATATGAAATTGAAATTGTTTTGCGAGAACAAGGTGGAACCTTAGCTGCTATTTCTACTCAACCAGCACTGATTGAAGAAATTAAAGAGAAACGGCAACAGGATGAATTCTTAAAGAAGATCATCGAAGAACGAGAATCTAAACCGAGACCGGGTTATAAATTTGAAAACAATGTACTAAAATTCCAGGGGAGACTGTGTGTACTGAATGATTCTGAACTAAAAATGAGAGTTCTGCAAGTAGGCCACAACTCGAAAATGTCTATCCATCCAGGAAATACAAAAATGTATCAAGACCTGAAACTGAATTTCTGGTGGCCGGGAATGAATAAAGAAATTGCTGATTTTGTATCAAAATGTCTTCATTGCCAACAAGTTAAAGCCGAACATCAACGACCCGCAGGCTTATTGCAGCCCTTACCAATACCAGAGTGGAAATGGGAACATATCACAATGGATTTCATTGTTGGTTTACCGCGCTCCAGTAAAGGTATGGATTCAATTTGGGTTATTGTTGATAGACTGACTAAATCTGCTCACTTCTTACCTGTCAAAACAATTTATAATGCGGACAAATTGGCTATGATTTATATTGATGAGATTATTAGATTGCATGGAGTGCCTGTGTCTATTGTTTCTGACAGAGATTTGAAGTTTACGTCGAGATTCTGGCAAAGCTTACAGACTGCATTGGGTACTGAACTGAGACTGAGTAGTGCCTATCATCCTCAGACAGATGGCCAGTCAGAAAGGACCATCCAGACTCTGGAGGATTTATTGAGAATGTGAATCCTTGATTTCCAAGGAAACTGGGAAAGCCATTTGCCTTTAGCTGAATTCGCCTACAACAACAGTTATCATTCAAGTATTGGTATGGCGCCTTTCGAGGCATTGTATGGCAGAAAATGTAGATCTCCGATTTGATGGGCAGAAGTTGGAGATGGGCCTTTGCTTGGGCCTGAGATTGTATATGAAACGACTGAAAAGGTGAAACTGATACAACAGAGACTGAAAACTGCACAGAGCTGACAGAAAAGTTACGCAGATGTCAGAAGGCGAGACAGAGAGTATGAAGTAGGTGATCACGTTTTTGTGAAAGTGACACCGATGAAAGGCCAGACTCGTTTTGGAGTCAAGGGTAAACTAGCGCCGAGATATGTCGGACCGTATGAGATTATTGAGAAAATCAATCCGGTGGCGTATCAAGTAGCGCTTCCTCCTGAAATGGAGCATATGCATAACGTCTTCCACATTTCTATGTTGAGGGATTACCTTCGGGATCCCTTCCATGTGATTGAGCCGACCCGTGTAGTGCTAAGTGATGACTACACTTATGAAGAACGGCCTATTCAGATTGTAAACAGACGGATCAAAAAGTTGAGAAACAAAGAGATTCCGTTAGTAAAAGTTGGCTGGCAAAACCATGGTAGCATATATGCCACTTGGGAAAGGGAAGATGACATGGCTAAAAGATATCCTGAACTGTTTCCACTGAATCCTATTTTTTTCCTGAACGAAGGTAATTCGAGTTTGGAGGACCAAACTCTTTTTAAAGAGGGGAGACTGTAATAACCCTCACTACTGATTACTGATTAACCACTGATTACTGCTAAACTGGGACTGATTATGAAAAGTAATTGAATCGATTGAAATACTGAACTGACTGATTTAATGCGTTAGTTTAAATGCATATATATCTGTTGACTGTTAAACTTATCTGTCCATGTTTTATGTTTTAATTGCAAACTGAAGGCGTTATTGGCGGCTGAACCCGAAATCGATTAGTGTTTTATGATCATTAGAATTTATGTGAATTTATGGTGTATTTATCTGAAATGTGATTTGGTATGATTTAATTAGATTAAAATGAGATTAATTCCATAAGTTGCATTATATACAACTTTGCCATTGTGAGTGGGCCACTACCTTAGACCATATTAAGCCTTATTACACTCATTCATACACATTTCATCAGCTCACTTCTTAGCACAACCGACCAAGAGAGAGAGAGAGTGAGAGAATTGAATTCAAATTGGTGGCTTGCTTGAAATTGAAAGAATTGAAGAGAGGATTGCAAACTTGAGCTTGTATTCTTATAATTAAAGACTTAAGGTAGAGTAATTACCTTCTTGATTGTGTAATTGAAGTACTTCTTGCATGTTTTAGAGGATTGTTGAAGATTAGAGCCAAGATATTGGCTTATAATGTTGAATTGAAGCTCATATCATTCATGCATGTTTATATCCTTGCGTTTGGAAGTTGTTTTCATGGAATTTGGTACATGCATGTTCATATTTTTACAATGGACCATGAATTCATTTTGTTTTGGAACAATTGGCTCATTAGAGCAATTATTTGAAGCTTTGAATTGGTTTAAATTCATGCATGTTCAATTGAAGTTATGTTCTTGAGTTTTGGTTTGAAATTGAGTGGAATTGATCTTCCCTTGGGGCTTTGGTTTTACAATTGACCTTTGAAACATGTTGTTCTATGAGTTTACAAATGTTTTCCCGAAAAGTAGCACAAAAGGATCGAATTTGATACATTTGGCGTTGAATTTGAGCTTAAGGTTCAAATCTGGGAATTCCAGATTTTGAACTCACGCTCGAGCGGGGTGACTGGAGCTCGAGCGTGAAAATCGTGCTCCCAGCATTTTGTTGTGTTTTGTAGTTCACTTGAGCGGGGAAATTTACGCTCGAGCGGGACATTGTGTCTTACACTCGAGCGGGTGTCGAGCGCCCAATCGAGCGTGAATTTCACCTATCCAGCACTTTTGACTGTTTTGCAGTACGCTCGAGCGGGTAAGTATACGCTCGAGCGGAAACCTTTGTCTGCATGTCCGCTCGAGCAGAGTAACCTACGCTCGAGCGGAACCCTTGTTTTCTGAAAATTCTGAAAATGCTTTTAAAGTGCATCTTTGCATCCTCATCCCATCCTAGGCATTCTTAGGCCTAGTTTAAGGCATCTTAATGGGGATATAGATGTAGAACCGCACCGAGTCTAAGTAGGGATTAAGTCTTTGATTCCCGAATGTGTAACTTAGTGTGTGTTCGTTCTGTCACTATTTAGGATTGGCTTTCGGAGACGCGCTCTAGCTGCTTATAGCCCAGAACTCTGTGAGTAACAATGTTGTAAAGATATGTTCAAATATGAATATCTTCTGAATACTGAACTGTACTGCTTTCTGAAATGACACTGTTAACCGAAAGAATGTATGTCCTCTATTCTGAACTGTATTGTGGCATCCATAGCAACTACTGTTTACTGTTACTGCTACTGTTATAGAGATCTCTGTCAGTTCCTATCTTGGAACTTCTGTTTACTGTTATGATGGCCATCATTGACTGTTCGGTCTTTTAAGACCTACTTTTTACTGTACTGCTATGCTAATGGATGTACCACATATGACTGTTTTGATTGGTTGACTGAAATACTGAAACAATGAACTGTTTTCATTACTGTAAGGACATTCATTCTAAACCTCTTTACGCATTATGTTATTCACTGGGCTTTAGCTCACTGTTTATATATATATGTAGGTGTTCAGGCACCAGACCGGAGCTAGGAGCGTGGGTTAGACTCCCTTTTTTCTCAAGCCAACCACTGTGCCTCACTGCGAGGTTCCGAGCCTGCCAAGCTATGGCTTAGGGGTGTTTTATTTCCCCCGCCTGTCTCCGCATCTGTTTTGTAATAACTGTTTACACTGATACTGTACTGCTTAATATGGATTGGCTCCCTTTTCTGAATAATTGTAAATATTGTACATGCTGTTTCGTACTGTTTGTGTATATATGTATGAAAAGCCTTTTTGCATACAGACTGTCACAGCTCATTGGACATTATTTATTTTCCGCCATGCCCCTGTACTCTGTAATACTGTCTTACTGTTAAGCAGGCCTTCAGTAATCACGGATTACTGGCCGGTTACGGTCCTAAACCCATAGGGGCGGGTTTGGGTCTTGACAATAGTCCTTCATAAATTTTAGCCATCGTCATTGCTTTATATTCAGTTCCTTCTGTGTAAACAGATATTTAAGACTTTTGTGATCAGTGTAAATCTCGCAGGTTGCACCGTAGAGATAATGACGCCAGATCTTGAGGGCGAAGATCACTGTAACCAATTCTAGATCATGAGTTCGGTAGTTCCTTTCATAAGTCTTTAGTTAGCAGGAGGCATAAGCAATGACCTTCCCAGTTTGCATAAGAACGCAACCCAAACTATTGTATGAGGCATCGCTATAAATTACGAACCCTTCTATTTCCGCGAAGAGTGATAGTATAGTAGCCGTCACGAGTCTGTTCTTCAATTCTTGGAAGCAACGTTCTTGCTTGTCCGTCCATTAAAGGGTATGTTCTTCTGAGTTAGCAGGGTCAAGGGTTGATGCTATCTTTGAGAAATCTTGCACGAAGTGCCGGTAATAGCCGGCTAGACCTAAGAAGCTTCAAATTTCGGACACGTTAGTAGGTTGTGGCCAATCCACATTTGCTACAACCTTTTGGGGGTCAACTGAGATATCATCTTTGTTAATGACGTGACCGAGGAAGTGTACACTGGTGATCCAAAATTCGCATTTCTTCAACTTGGCATAGAGTTTGTGATCACGTAGTGTTTGTAAAACTGTTCATAAGTGCTGCTCATGGTCTTTCGGTGATTTGGAATATATAAGAATGTAGTCAATGAAGACAATGACGAACTCATCCAAATAGGGTTTGAACACTCGATTCATGAGGTCCATAAAGGCTGCTGGAGCATTTGTGACGCCAAATGGCATGACAAGAAACTCGTAGTGCCCATAACGAGTTCTAAAGGAGTCTTTTCAATGCTTTATGTTTTGACTTTTAATTGATGGCAGCCAGAACGCAAGTCAATTTTCGAGAATACTTGGGTGCCTTGCAATTGATCGAACAAGTTGTCAATTCATGGTAAAGGGTACCGATTTTTTATGGTGACTTTGTTCAATTCCCGGTAATCAATGCATAACCTCATCGTGCCATCCTTTTTCTTTACAAATAGTACTAGAGCTCCCCAGGGTGAGGTACTAGATCGAATGAAACCTTTGTCCAATAGTTCCTGGAGTTAAGTCTTCAGCTCTTTTAATTCTGTCATGGACATGCGGTAAGGGGCTTTTGAGATTGGTTGTGTACTAGGTTGGGTTTCAATAGTGAATTCAATTTCTCGATCAACCGGGATACCAGGTAAGTCTTCAGGAAATACATTCCGAAATTCTCAAACCACAGGGATTGTATCAAGTATGGGGGTTTCTTGTTGGTATTGATCACATAACAAATACAACTAGAACAACCCTTTCTTAGAAGCCGTTGGACTGTCATGAAGGATATAACACATGGAGGGAGAGAGACTCTAGTTCCATCAAAGACAAGCTCGAGTTGGTTTGGTAACCGAAGGAAGACTTTTTTGGCTTCACAATCAATAGAGGCATAGTTGGCAGTTAACCAATCCATTCCTAAGATCATATCAAAGGTACTAATGCAAAGGGGAATCAAGTCTACGTGTAAGGTTTTCCCTTTTAAGGATACAGTACAAGATTTGTACACATCAACACTAAGGGCGGAGTTACCAGAAGGAAAAGACACAGATAGTATATATCCTAAGGGTTTGGGTGTTGATGCTAACCTTGGTAGCAAAGTGTGGTGTAACAAAAGAATGAGTTGAACTAGAGTCAAAGAGAACATGAGCTAAGTGCCCACAAACAGAAAGTGTACTTGACACAACATTCTCAGTAACTTCTGGGTTTCCAGGCACTGGGGCAAAGGCTCTTCATTGGCGTTTTTGGTCCTTCATCACTCCTCTAGGTGCTGCAGGTTTTCGGACTGGTTCAGAGGGATTGGCTGTAGGATTGGCAAGCTTTGGACAATCTCTCAGTAAGTGGCCAACTTGGCCACATCTAAAACATGCTCCTGTGTCTTGACGGCATTGTTCCCAATGAGTCATTCCACAAGTAGAGCAGGTTGGAATGGTGCCACCTCTGGGATTTGTAGGACCTTGATTGCTTGAACTGGTTGAATTGGTTGTGCCCATAGTTACCCTCTTGGGAGGCGCAACACCAGGTCTTCTGTTATCTCTTTCCCAAATTTGCTTCCTTTGACTTGGTTCCCTAGAGCGCAAGGCTTTAATCCTTTTTTCCGCAATGTATGCTTGATCCACCACCTCCGCATAGGTTGGTAGTTTTCAAAACCTCCAGCCTATCCTTGATTTCAGCATTCAATCTTGCTTCAAATTTCCTGGCTTTTCAAGTTTTGGTGGGGATGACGTATGTCGCAGATCGAGCTAGTTGCGTGAACTTGCTCTCGTATTCGGCCACCGTCCTGGTTCCTTGCCTTAGATGTATGAATTCTGTCACCTTTTGTTCCCATAGTGAATCTAGAAAGTATTTTTCATAAAATACCTCCAAGGAATTTTGCCCAAGTCGCAATATCTTCTTTCTCTAGGATAAAAAGCCACAATTCTTGTTCATCGTCTTTGAAGGTGAATGTGACAAAAGTCACCTTCTGTCTTTCTGTGCAAGGTAGCGCGTGGAAAATTTTCTCCATATCTCTAGCCCAAGCTTCTGCCATCAGTGGATTTGTACTGCTGGTGAATATGGTAGGTTTCAAGTCCTGGAACTTTTTTATTGTAGTTGGCTCTTCTCGTCGTTCAGGCATTCTGTTACTTATATTGGTTTGTAAGGCTCGTAGAAAACAAATAACTGCTCTTTCCATGATTTGCTCCATTGGGTCGGTACCACTGACCGACGATCTGGTTTCATTTCCATTATTAGCAATTACTACAAGGTGAAAACAGTTAGTGAACCCCCTCCTTTTTTTTTTGAACCACTTAGTATACATTTAATTATCTATGATTCACAAGATACTATAACAGTACATATATCATATTTACTTATGTAAAAGAAAACATATTAGTACAACGTACTTAAAATACAGTCAAGAGTTAGTGTCTAATCCTATTAGTACAAGAACAGAAGGATTAGATTAATCATGGTCAGGTCACAAAAAAAGGATCTCCTGGTCAGATATCTAGAAGGGACCGTTAGGCACCATGAGAACTGGCTCTGGAAAACTGGCCCACGAAATAACCCCACGAACTCACTCCGCATGAGGGGCTCAAACTCCCACCCACTGAGCTCTACTCCAAAGCAACACTATACTACTCGACCATGTAGATAGGAATACCATGATCATAACCCCAAAACTCCCGTCCGGTAATCTGCACTGGTATCTACAAGTATGATACACTGTCAGTGAAGCCCATAGTTGGGGTCTGGACAATGTGCTGTGGGGGAGGTGTCGTAGTGTGAATGTGGCTGCTAGGATATACGTGTCCCCTTCTCTCTGCAAAGCCCAGGGGGTAGAGGTACGACCAGAAAATGCGACTGTCCTAGGTCCAGAGCAAGACCAACAATGTGGGTCGGCCCTATGTACCTCTCATGAGTGCTGCCTTAGCTAAGCCTCCAAAATAAGAAACCCTCATCGGGGTCGGCCTGCAAATACACGGGTCGCCCCATGAGTCAGTCAAGTGTTGGGTGGGCTTGCCTGACAAGACTCTCTGAATCAACCCTGCCTTCTAATAGGTTCGAGATAAGATGAGCTCCAGGGGGCTCGAACCAAAATAACTCCATTAGGTTTGCCATTTCCTACAACACAGGAAAACTTAGCCCATAAATATTTATAACACGGTTTACTTGTGTTAGACAATTTAATTCAATTTTTTTTTTTTTTTTTGGAAAACACATACCATAATATGAAATAATAATATGAAGTTAAATTTATTATTAGTATTTTTTTTTCTCAAATAATTATTTCAACTAATGTGAATAATTGTACAAAACAAGTTAAAAAAATATACTAATTTCATTTTGATAAAAAAAAAAAAAAACCATTGCTCTAATACCACTTTTGTCGCGACCCAAACCCGATACCCAAAGGCTTGGCGTCACAACAACATAAAAATAAAATAATTCTAAAATTACTGTAGCAGTAGCGCAACGGATGAATTAAGTAAATTCAAATAAAATAATTGGATGCTAAAAGTTTATTAAAAAGAAACAAAAAATAGTCATTTGGGCTTTTATTTTATTATAAGAGTCTAATAAAAAAATACAGACAGTAAGAAGAAAAGAAAACACTATGGTTTATCCCCCATCTTGATCCTGCTAAACCTCGTCACCTGAAAGGGATAACAACTATAAGCACATAGTAGAATAAGAAATATCATACTGTGAGTATAGGGGCACAAATAGACATGAATATTTATTTAAGCTAAAACATTGACATAATTTAAGTTGAATAAACAAATCATTTAAGTGATAAAAACTGAAATACAAAGATTACGTAAATAACTATAACCACGGTACAGAATAGAAAAGAACAGGGGTCACTGGAATGACAATCAGAACAGGGGTTAATGGATCCATGACAAACAGAGGACCACAAAGTGGCCAAACAAGGGCCAATGGTTATTTAAGTCCCCCAAAGCATGAGACTCCCGATACTTACAGAAAATAATTGTTTACAAGATCTTTGTCAAATACTTTCTAAAATTTAAACAAACATATCCATGGGTTTCCATTTAAGTAAATAGAGGTCAGAAAATAATCCACATAATTAAAACGTTAATATAACTACAAAACATAAATTATGATAACTCAAAACATTCGGTAAAATATATTATGGTGAGTCAAGATATATAGAAAATATATTATAATAACTCAAGGTATAATATAACTCACTTTGTTATTATTTTCTTGCGCTCCCTCTATTTATCCGAACCTTTCTATTTTGTTGCCTGCTGCTTCTTTCCCACTGCGTTGTTTCTCCTACATCTTATGGAGTCCCTATTTATAAGCTCTCAACTTGTTTACCACGCAAGATTTCCTAAGCCAAATATTGCCACGTTGCTTTGTGCTAGCCTTAAGGAGTAATGCCACCTGTATTGGCCTTTGGCCTCCCTTTTTTTTTTAAATTTTTTAATTTTTTTTAACCTCATGAAGTTACCAAGGGCCAAATTAACCTTTGGCTCAGAAGTAACCTTGGCCCACAGAAATCTAACATGGTTTTGTTGTTGTTTTTTATTTATTTTATATTTTTAATTCTAAATTCGTTAGGTTCACGTCTAAAAATCTCACCACTAAATTGTAAAATATTACTTACCGCTTATTAAGGAATTGTATTTATTTATTTATTTATTTATTTATTATTATTATTATTATTATTATTATTATTATTATTATTATTATTATTATTCATGAGTAATTGTATTAAATTAAACTTTGGGTGTCACAGATGTTCTCATCTTCTCTAAGTCAATTGAAGAAAATTGAAAACATCTCCCGACTTTCCTCCAAACAATTAAACATAATGGTTTAGTCATCTCTATTCCAAAAATCAAATTATTCCAAATTAAAGTCAGATTTTTAGTATATCAAATTTATCAAAGTACAATCATTCCAATTAGTTGATCTACTGAATTTGCTGCTAAATTTCCTAATAAAATTTTGGATAAAAACCAGTTACAAAGGTTCTTAGGATCTGTTAATTATATTGCAAAAGTCTATAAAGACCTTAAGAAAATTGTCAACCTCTCTTTGATTAGTTAAAAAACAGTCCAGTAAATCATTAATTTCTTTTTTATACATTTCTATTAATTCAGTGTTAATTTAAATTGGTCTAGATTTAGTAAGAATGCGTTTTTCATTAAACTTTTTGATATGAAGAGTGACTACATGCTTTTTTCTATGCTAAAAAGCGCTGGGAAGAGTAGAACAAACAGTTTTCTCTAAATGATTTTTAAATTTTTAATTTTTTTCAATAAGAATATAATTAGTTAATTGAGATTCAATTCTTTTATATTTAACTTTTTGTTAGGTTTTTATTGTTGGCAACCCCGTTTGACAAAACTCCTTTCAGATGTATTTTTTTTTTTCGCTCTTTAATTTCAGTGAGGCTATGAGTTTATTAGATGCGAATCCAAATCCGAATCGAGCCATGCAGAGAAGTTTGTGATGTTAATGCTTTCAAGATTGCCACTTCGCTGATTATTACGGGGGTCGAGCTGCCCGGTCAGCTCGCGGCCGAAGCAAAATTCAAATTTGCATTCAAAATTGCATGTCAGCCGTTTCTCGCTCGAGCCAAGGAGTGCTCGCTCGAGCTAAGACTTTCTCGCTCGAGCCAAGGAATGCTCGATCGAGCGAAGGATTGCGTCCATACAAAAACCTGAAAGCAGTGATTGGTCGCTCGAGCCAAGGATCCGTCGCTCGAGCGAAGGCACTAGTAGAAATCACGAAATTTACTCTCCTCGCTCGAGCCAGGAAAGCCTCGCTCGAGCGAGCCTCAGAATCCGGATTTTTTTCAAAGAGTTGGTTTTCTTCTGAAACAGGATTTCTTTTGGTGTTCTACAAGAAGTTGGATTTCTTCCTTGGGAAGTTTTGGATCACTTTTGGACTTCTACAAGGAGTTGGCTTTCTTCCAAGACAAGAATTATTTTGGTTCTTTATAAGTAGTTGGTGTTCTCCCAAAACAAGACTACTTATTAATTATTCCTCCAGATCTTCTTTTTAGTTCTTAAAGGTTTATATCTGGGATATTTTATTTTTCTTTGATGTCTTATTGAGTATTCAACTCATGATCTGAAAAGGCTACATCAAAGGTTTTGTTTGTTACACAAAAGAGAGAGTTGTTCTTCAGTTGTGGATTCTGAAGAATTCGAGCCTGAAGCTTCAGTTGTGAATTCTGGAGTGGCTCATCAAAGTTGTTCTTCAGTTGTGGATTCTGAAGAATTCGGTCTGAAGCTTCGGTGGTGGAATCCGAGTGGCTCATCAGAAAGACAATTCCGTGGTGAAGATGGGGTTGGAAGAGGCACATAGAGGTTGGTTCAATTAGGCGTTGTGGATTCGCTAGATAATTGAGAGTGATACCTGTGTAATTCCTTTATATCTTCTTAGTGGATTGTTCTGGTGGCTGTGGCCCGTGGTTTTTTGATCACAATTGGAAGGTGTCCAATTGTGGTTTTTCACGTAAAATCTTTGTGTCTCTTTCTTTTGATTGTTTGTTTGGGATTTTTATATTCTGCTTTAAAATTGATACATAATCACAAATCAACATCTAGGAGGTTTCTAGATTTTTCACTTTTCTTTGAGAAATTACGACTGTTTAATTTTTTGTTTTAATATATTAATTGGTTGGGAGATTAAATAATTTTTTAACTGGTTTAATTCTTTTATTATTATTATTATTATTGTGATTGTTATTATTAACGTAATTTAAAGGGAAATGTAAATGGGATTACCCCGACGCCCTATATGGGGATTGAAGAGCATATTATTGTGGCACAATGTTATTTTTATACAAGAAGTTTTTTAATAAGATCAGCTTTGGAGAGTTGACTTTTTTTTAGTGGTTTTTAATTTTTTAAGTTTTTTTTATGAGATGAAAAAGTTAATTGATTTGGGAATATTTTTTTAGCATTGTGAGGAAAAAAATAATTGATTAATAATATATATGATGTGACATTTTACTAATTTATTAATTTTTTAAAAACTTTTTTGACATTTTTTTATGGCATTTTAATTTTTTTTTAACCAACAAATATCTTGCATAAGTTTTCATAAATAAACGTAAGTGGTATTATAAAATCACGTAAGTTTTCACATACATACTTAAGTTAACCTATAAAAATTTAAGAATTACAACTTATGTATATTTGTGAGAATTTATAAATTTTTATAAGATAACTTATATATATTTGTATGAACTTACATAAGTGCATATGGTATGCACCTTGCACACCTAAACACTTCCCATATTTAAAAGCTCCCACGAGGGGAAACAGTTTAATGAAAATTTTTTGGGGTATTAATGTATACTATATATTAAGGAAAATGAGATTTTTAATGATAAGAGCATTGTGACGTTCAAACTCTCATACTATTTTTTTAGAATTCTTTTTTTTTTTTAATAATTAAAAAATCTTCTACGGACTAACTTTTATTGAATCATTAAAAAATAAAATCTTATTATGCTTTCATTTAGACATTTTAAAAAGAAATTTAATTAATCCATTTAAAAATTTAAAATTTATAAATTTGAAAAGGAAAGTTAACTAATCAATTTTAAAATTTAAATTTTAAATTTTTGAACCACTAAAATATAGGAATTAATTCACATCTTCCATAAATTTTTTCTCTTGCTGTTTAATTTTTTAAATAATTAAAAAAATCTTCTATTGGTTAACTTTTATTGAATCATTTAAAAAAAATCTTATTATGTCTTATTTACACATTTCAAAAAGAAAGTTAATTAATCCATTTAAAAATTTAAATTTTTGTACTGCTAAAATATAATAACCAATTTACATTTTTCATAGATTTTTTCTATTGATGTTTAATTTTTTAAATAATTAAAAAATCTTTTATTAGCTAACTTTTATTCCCTTATAATGTGATTAACGATCCATTTTAAGAATTTGCTTTTCTCACCAAATATTATATTGATTTTTTTTAGATAGTGTACTGTGTATGTACGGACATAAAAAAAAATCATATTTGATAATAAAGAAATCCAACGAATAAGATGATTAGCGCTACCACATGATCATTATCTATAAGACAAAACACCCGCAGCCGTAGCCGGGGGCCCTTCAACGCCCAAGTCAGTCCTCCAATATTATAAAAATATTTAATGAACTAATTCACAAAGAAATTGCATACCTTAACCCATGAGATGTTGCCTATTTATAATATCCAGTGACTTACCTCACAAGTAGTTTGAATGTTCCAGAAGTCCTATCCTAAACAATCTTCGGTTGTTCAGGACTTCTATATTGATAAGATTTCATATCTTAATGAGTTTTACATAACATAAAGCA
Source organism: Camellia granthamiana (assembly GCA_036172215.1). NCBI lineage: Eukaryota > Viridiplantae > Streptophyta > Magnoliopsida > Ericales > Theaceae > Camellia > Camellia granthamiana. The sequence continues at coordinate 78,143,199 of CM069916.1, forward strand.
CTAAAGCAGTATTTGATAAGAATTTTACAACTGTGATACATGTGATAACCCATAACCATGCCACGTGGCAATGCTTGCCCACATGATTCTTGTAGTTATTTTTATTCCCTCTCAATTGCCCCCAAGCTTTCATTCTCTTTGAACCCGGTGAAAGAATGGAAGCTTTCTGTTGTTCTGATAAAAATAGCCGTGTAATAATGCCTAGCTAAAACCATACATGGTGCTATGGCTTATTCCAAAATGCATAACATTATTAGGACTTATTTCGAAAATGCCTAGTCTTGCTGAAACTTATTCCAAGAATGCCTAACCTCATTAGGACTTATTCCGAAAATGCCTTGTCAAGACTTATTCCAAGAATGCCTAACCTCGTTAGGACTTATTCTGAAAATGCCTAACCTCTTTAGGACTTATTCCAAAAATGCCTAACCTTGTTAGGACTTATTCCAAGAACGCCTAATTTGTTTAGGAATTACCAAAACACCAACTTACTTATTGGCAAGCAAAATCCACTCAGCAATGAATTCCATTGTTGGACAAACCACTAACATACTTTGCAAAATTTTCAAAGTTGGTCAAACCTGCCAATCCACTTTGCCGAGCAAAACCTGCTCGACAAAGATTTTCCAAGTTGGCCAAACAGACCAACCTACTTTGCTGAACAAAACCCGCTCGACAAAGATTTTCGAAGTTGGTCAAATTTTCCAACCTACTTTGCTAAGCAAAACCCGATCGACGAAGATTTTTCAAGTTGGTTAAACCTGCCAATCTACTTTGCTCAACAAAGATTTTCAAAATTGGTTAAACCTGTCAATCTACTTCACCAAGCAAAACCCACTCGACAAGGATGGTCGACAAAGATTTTCAAAATTGGTTAAACTTGCCAATCTACTTCACCAAGCAAAACCTACTTGACAAAGATTTTTTAAGTTGGTCAAACCTGCCAACTTATCTCTTGCCCAAATCAGCTTGGCAGAGAGATAAAATTTGTAACCAAAGAGTAGTGTAATTCACATTGCCCTCATGATCCATAAAGCGTGGACTACATCTTAGCATACTTGACAAAATAACGGTCTCCATCCACACTCGATATATAAAAATTATTCATGGTCAGAGTAATAATACGTACAATCCATGATCCATAGATAACTAAAATTTGACACAATACATAATAAAATATGTTCATGTATGGAGTAATAATGCATAAAATTCATACTCCGTAGATAAAAATCCGACTTAATAACTGATAATTTTACCTCCATATCCAGAATAATAATGCATAAAATCCATGCACCGCAAATAATAAAATCCTATATAATTGATCTTCCATATCTCCATGATTGGAATAATAGTGCATAAATCTATAATTGATAATAATATTTCCAGATAATAATATTTCCATACTCGGAATAACAATTGATGCATTTTGGAAATTTAATTAAAAACTTCCCTGCTATTCATGAGAGAAGCAAGTTGACGGCGCTCTGTCCTCAATTTGGAATTCATGATCTACATCTATTAGTCAAATAATCCATGTTGCTTGCTATGACTCATCAGGACCGAGTTTGATTGCTTGCTATTTAATCATAAATAATTATGAGCAATCGTTATCTTATAAGATGTGCAATTGGCAAACAATAATAGTAATATGATATTAGGCTTGCTGTAATCAGGCTGTGAAGCCATGCAATAGTTCAGAGTTGGCTTGATAAAGAACACTAGAAAAAGATGATGGCCAACCCAAAACGCTGTCAACGTTCGCTATTAACCACTCCTTTGTGCTTTAGCATTGACCATCTTGCACGAACAACGGAAGTACCAAGCAAGCACTGCGACGACTTAGTTATCTCCTTCATTGATTTCATTCGTTTTCCACAGATGGCGCCAATTGTACGGACATAAAAAAAAATACTGTATTTGATGATAAAGAAATCCAACGAAGAAGATGATCAACACTACCACACGATCGCTATCTGCAAGACAAAACACCCCCAGCTGTAGTGCAGTACTCTGTACTTCCTGTTATAATGGAATTATATTTTACTATTTGATTATCCTGATTTTGGACCTTTTTAGTCGATATTTGAGTCTTAGTTGAGGCGTTACCATAGTGGTTGGGCGAGATTGAATCAAAAACTCCAAATTTGAATAGTTGTTATTGAGTAGTCTTCACTATTTTACATTTTCTCTTTCCACACTTTGAATATTGATGTGAGGCTAGAAGCATTGGAAAGCTTACTTCCGGGGCTTCAATTTGGACACAAGAACGACCTAAACGGAGTCCGGACGAGAGAGTTACAACTGTTTGAAATTTGTGAATCTGTGCTGTCAGCATAGTGCGCTCGAGCGTACAATGTATAATCAGATCTTTAAAAACCACTTTTGGGATCAAATTTCTTCATTTCTCACTTTCCTTTCTCTCTCCTTCCGCCATTTTTGGTTTCTTAAGCTTTATAGGCTTGATTTTCTCTATTTTTATACATCTTTGACCCCTAGTTCCATATACCAAAATGTAGAGCACGACAAGGGCTTCCATTTAATCTCAACGGATCGTTGTTTCGTCATCGGCGACTTTTCCAACTTGTTTCCTTCTTGCTTCAAGAGGTATGGTCTATTTTTTAAACTCAATATGAGTTCGGTAGTGTAATTGTGGTGTGTTTTAAATATATAGGTTCTATTGTTCTTGGATTGATTTTTGATGATTTGTTTCTAAGTTAGGGTTTCTTCCAAATGAGATTGTTGAGCTATGGTTTAGCTACAAAAGTTTATTTTCCACTTATAAAGAATGTATATGAGTTTTTAAAAGTGAAAAGCCCTAATTTGAAGAAACCCTAAAATGTTGGTCTTTTTGGAAAATTGTTGGATTATCAAATCAAAATGTAAAAGAGGAGTTTCTAAATGTTTTCTTGAAAAAGGTTGTGATTATGAAATTGGAGTTTGTTAGGTCCCGTTGTTGTCAAATCCGGAGACAAAACTTTGTGTTGATAAAAAATGTAATTTTTTATGTTTTTGTACTTCCCGCTCGAGCGGGGTATTGTGCACTCGAGCGGAGATTGGAGGAACTCAGTATTTTGACAGGGCTGCAGAAGTACTGAAGGGTGTGAATTCACGCTCGAGCGGAATGTTCAGCGCTCAAGCGCATCTCAGCTTAATCACGCACATATTTTGTTCAGGGCCGCTCGAGCGGACGGTGGAGCGCTCGAGCGGAGATCGCGAACTTCAGAATCCAGATTTCTTCAAGTGATAGGTTTCTTTCAGAACTGGGATTCTTTTTGGTTTTCTATAAGTAGATGGTTTCCTCCTAAAACTAATTTGACTTTTTTCCAGATCATATTCAAGGATTCTAGAGTTTTTGTTTGAAGTTTTCTTCTAAGTTTTTGGTGAGTTTTCTTTGATGTTCTTGAGAGAGTTCTAAACTTATGCATTGAGATTCATACATCAAGGAGATTGATTCTTAAAATTCAACTGAGTTCTCTTCGGTGGATTCCGAAGATTAAAACGTAGAATTCAAAAGGCGTTTGATTCTACCAGTCGTTAATTCGACAAGTGAAGTTGTGGTGTGGAATCAACTTCAGGATCAGTTCCGTGACGAAGGCGTGGTGAAAGAGTTACAGAAGATTCAGAGACAAATTGACTGGGTTGGGTAATTTGTATGGTATCTTTGTAATCTTTTAGTTCTTCAGTAGTGGATTGATCAGTGGCGGTTCGCCCGTGGTTTTTGATTACAATTGAAGGTTATTCAATTGTGGTTTTTTCCACGTAAAAAATAGTTTGTGTCGATTTATTGTTTATTCTTAAAAACAAACAAACTAAAATCACTCTCGTAAGTGCTTGATGATTTTAGGTTGAGTGTTTTGAATTGTTGGGATTTGGAATACGTTAATCTTGATCTAATCACGAATCACGTAGGATTTTCAATTGGTATCAGAGCGGGTCACTTTTTGTTTTTTCAAAAACCTTGTTTTTTCAAAACTATAGGAGTGTTATTTTGTGTGACTAGTATCATGGATTCTATTCGTGAAGGTAACTCGACTTATAGACCCCCTTTACTAGACGGTACAAACTATTCTTATTGGAAAGCTCGTATGAGAGCATTTTTAAAATCCATCGATGAGAAAGTTTGGCACTGCGTAATCTTTGGGTGGAGTGAACCTACAATCACCGTTAATGGCATTGATATTCCTAAACCCCTTGATAAATGGGACACAACTGATTACCAGAACTCGAGTTGGAACAGCAAGGCTCTCAACTCCCTCTTCTGCTCTGTCACACCTGAAGAATTCCGTCGAATTTGCACGTGTGAAATAGCAAAAGAGGCGTGGGATATTCTTGAAACGATTCACGAAGGTACTACCTCTGTTAAAAGGTCAAAACTTCAACGTCTCACCTCCGCCTTTGAAACCCTTTTTATGCGCGACGATGAGACGTTTGATGATTTCTATGCAAAACTCAGTGATATCGTGAATTCCTGTTTCACTCTCGGTGAAAAAATCCCAGAAGCGAAAGTTGTTGGAAAAATTTTGAGGTCCCTTCCCGAGAGGTTCCAATCAAAGGTGACAGCCATTGAGGAGGCTCAGAATGTTGATACCCTCAAGCTCGATCAATTGGTCGGAAATTTGCAGACTTATGAAGCCCACCAAATTTCAAAGAAAAAGCAAAAAGAAAGTATGGCTTTCACGAGTGCTCATGAGACTGTAAAACCTCCGGAGACTAAATTTGATTTAGAGTCTGAGATGACGGCTATGCTTACAAAACAGTTTAAAATTTTTTTGAAAAAGAAGCCTAATTTCAGAGCCCCTATTTCAAAAGATAAGAGTAATGATAAACCCAAAACTTTTCCACCAAAATTTGCTCAAACTACTGAAAAGAAGATTGTAAGGGGGCCAGGGGTCAAGTGCTATGAATGTCAAGGGTTTGGCCATATGTCCCTTGAATGCCATTCGAAAAAGAATCGAAAGAAAGTCTACACTGTGACCTGGGATGATGAAAGCGGGTCGGAACAAGAACCTGAAGAACCTGAATCTGGTGAAGATGGGGGATAGTGCTTTCATGGCATTTTGGACTACTTTTACTCAACCTCTTCCAAAGCCTTCGGAAGTAGCTCGTGGTCAGAACTTGCATCATGCTCCCACCTTTGATGGGACCAACTACCTGTATTGGAAAATCAGAATGAGGGCTTTTCTGAGAGCTTTTGAACCAGAAGGTTGGCAAGCTATTGAAGAAGATACAGAAAGTGCAGATAATCCGGGCAATCAGAGAGCCCTGACCATTATTCGTGGAGCAATCTCTAATGAAGAACAACAACGGGTTGTTCACTGCACAAAGGCTAAAGATGCATGGGAAATTCTGAGCCAATTCCATGAAAGAAGAGATTCACCTCCACCTCCATCCAGCAACTTGTCTGTCTTGGTTGCTAGATTGGACGAGGTCAAGAAGAATGAGGAGCAAAGAGAGGATGATGAAATATCTGAAGACATTGATGAGATCAATGGCGATGAACTACAACAAGCTTACGAGAAGCTGTACGAGGAATCTCTGAATTTGTCTAAAACCAACGACAAACTCTCTCTCAAACTCAAAACATGTGAGAGTGAGAATGTCCGGCTCAAAGGAGAACTCTTGACAGCAAAACAGAATGTCATCAAGATCTCAAGTGACAGGCAAGACTTATGTGGAAAACTTCTATCCTGTGAAACTGAAAGGAATGAACTTCTGAAGGTGTATTCCACATATGAAGAAAAGCTTGAAAGTCTTGAGTTGTCACAAGCTGCATTGAAGAGATAGTCAGTCAGAAAGATGAAGAACTCCGTATTGCTAGAGCAACAATTGCCATGTGGAAACAAAGGTATTTCCAGATCTCTAGAAGACATACTCGGGTCTTAACAAATGGGTTCTGACAAAAGAGGGCTAGGCTATGGTGCGACAGTTCACAAGGGACAGGCCTCTACTTCACATAACTTGAAGACTCAAGCAAAGGGCAAATTGAAGATAGACCAGGTTGATCCTTCTCTTCATCAAGCAAAAGCAGGTAAGATCAACAAAAAGGAGGTAAAACCTGTTTTTATTTGTCATCATTGTGGTAGGTATGGCCACATTCGTCCTTACTGTTTTGAACTGTTTGGTAAGGTGTCTCAAAAGGGTAGAAATTCTAATACTTTTTGGGTTAGGAGACAACCTTACATGTCTAGGCAGAACTCCAAGACTAAAAAGATTTGGGTTAGAAAAGATGATTTGACTTGTTTTGTTGCTCACACTGCTCTAAAAGCACGTGACTCACACATGTGGTATCTTGATAGTGGGTGCTCTCGTCATATGTCCGTAACAAATCCTACTTCACCTCTCTTGAAAAATATGAAGGAGGAATTGTTACCTTTGGAGATGGCGGCACTTCTAGAGTCATTGGTAAGGGCTCTATAAGTGTTGCTGGTCTTCCCAAGCTAGATAATGCCTTACTTGTTGATGGCCTTAAAGCAAATCTTTTGAGCATTAGTCAAATGTGTGATTCCCATCATGAAGTATTGTTTTCAAAAGATAAATGTGAAATTTTGGATAAAAAGGAAATACTGTTTTACATGGGGTTCGCACATCTGATAACTGTTATGGGATTCTTGCTACTATTGATCTCACTTGTCATTCTGCCATCATAAGTAACATTGACTTGTGGCATCAAAGATTAGGTCACATGAATTTCAAAGACCTAACTAAGATTGCCAACAAAGAACTTGTGAGAGGAGTACCTAAACTAGGTAAGAATTTGAGCCATGTGTGTGGACCATGTCAGCTTGGCAAACAAACCCGTGCTCCGCATAAAAAGGTGAACAGCTTCACAACCAAACGTCCTCTTGAATTGGTTCACATGGGTTTGATGGGTCCTACTCGCACTGAAAGCATTGGAGGTAAAAGATACATTTTTTTAACTGTTGATGATTTTACTCGTTTCTCATGGGTAAATTTTTTAAAGGAAAAATCTGATACGTTTGATGCTTTCCAGGCTTTAGTCCTTAAAATCCAAAATGAACAGGGTTGTTTCCATTGGGCGTATCATAAGAATCCGAACTGATCATGGCCTGTGAATTTGAAAATAGTTCGTTTTCGGATTTTTGTGATATGCATGGAATTAAGCATGAGTTTTCTGCACCTATTACTCCACAACAAAATGGAGTGGTTGAGAGGAAGAACAGAGTTGTTCAAGAAATGGCTAGGGTCATGCTCCTTAGTAAGAGTCTCCTCCAAAGTTTTGGGCCGAAGCCTTAAATACTGCTGTTTAGTCATAAATCGCGTGTAGTTAAAACCCGGCACTTTACAAACTCCTTATGAATTGTGGAAGGGTTTGAAACCTAATGTAAAATACTTCAAAACATTTGGGAGTAAGTGTTACATCTTCAAAGATAGAGAGCCCTTGGCAAATTTGACTCCCGAAGTGATGAAGGTATTTTTCTAGGGTATTCAACCAACAGTAGGGCTTTTCGTGTCTATAACTTGCGAACTTTATCTTTAATGGAATCTATCAATGTGGTTATAGATGACACAGGTGCACCTACTTCAGCAACAAATGAGGATGACAATGGTGAGTCTCCAATCTTGGATACTGAACCACAAAATCAAGGAGAAGCTACGGTTCAATCACAAGAAATTGTCACAGCACCATCCTCACAGGTAAGCTCAAGTCCAAAGAGTGCTCAAAAGGACATCGCTCCTGTTGTTTCCATCACCGCAAGTCCTGAACTTAAACCATCAGCAAGGGTGAAACTGAATCATCCAGCTCAACAGGTGATTGGAAGTGTTTCGGATCGAATGAAAACCCGAAGACAGATTCGGGATGAGGTATCACATATGTGTATGTTTCTTTAATTGAACCTAAGAATTTCAAAGAGGCCTTGCTAGATGATAGTTGGGTCAATGCTATGCATGAAGAATTAGGTCAATTTGAGCGTAATAAAGTTTGGACTCTTGTTCCCAGACCTAGAGACATGAATGTGATAGGTACCAAGTGGATCTTTAAAATAAATCTAATGAGAATGGTACTGTTGTGAGGAATAAAGCTAGGTTGGTTGCTCAAGGCTACACACAAGTTGAGGGTATTGACTATGATGAGACGTTTGCCCCAGTTGCACGTCTCGAATCCATTCGTATTTTTGCTTGGTGTTGCATGTTTTCTTGGTTTTAAATTGTTTCAAATGGATGTGAAAAGTGCTTTTTTGAATGGGTACTTAAAAGAAGAGGCATATGTTGAGCAACCAAAAGGGTTTGAGGACCCTAAATGTCCTAATCATGTCTACAAGTTAGGCAAGGCTTTGTATGGGTTGAAACAAGCCCCTCGGGCTTGGTATGATAGACTAACTACCTTTCTTCTTGATAATGATTTTCAAAGGGGTAGTGTGGATAAGACTTTATTTGTGAAACATACTAAGTCTCATATTCTTGTTGCTCAAATATATGTTGATGATATTGTGTTTGGTTCCACTGCTGATCATCTTGTGAAATATTTTTCGGATTGCATGACACATGAGTTTGAGATGAGCATGATGGGAGAGCTGTCTTATTTTTTAGGTCTTCAAATTAAACAGTCTCCTTCGGGCATATTTGTTTCTTAGTCTAAGTATGCTAAAAATCTTGTGTCAAAGTTTGGTCTTGAGTCTTCCAAGCATGCACGCACTCCCATGAGCACCAGTCTTCACCTTTCCAAAGATTCCTCTGGTATTGATGTTGATCCTACCCTTTATAGGAGTATGATAGGGAGTCTTTTGTATCTCACAGCCAGTCGTCCTGATATTTCCTTCAGTGTCGGTGTTTGTGCTCGTTACCAAGCCAGTCCTAAAGAGTCTCACCTTCTTGCAGTAAAACGCATCATCAAGTATGTTAATGGGACCTTGGGGTATGGAGTTTGGTTTTCCACTGATACTACAGCCGAAATTACTGGTTTTTCTGATGCCGACTGGGCAGGGTGTGCTGATGATAGGAAAAGTACATCCGGGGGGTGTTTTTACCTTGGGAATAATCTGGTTTCTTGGCATAGTAAAAAGCAGAATGCCATCTCTCTTTCCACTGCTGAGGCTGAGTACATTGCTGCAGGGAGTTGTTGTGCCCAAATGTTGTGGATGAAGCAAATGCTTCATGATTATGGAATAGAACAGAACACTCTCACTCTTTTTTGTGATAACACAAGTGCCATAAACATTTCAAAAAATCCTGTCCAACACTCTCGCACCAAACACATTGACATCCGTCATCATTTTATTCGAGAGTTAGTGGATGAAGGCCTTGTTGTTTTGGAACATGTTTCTACTGAGCATCAAAAAGCTGATATTTTTACAAAACCCCTTGATCTTCTTCGATTTGAGTTTCTTAGAAAGACCTTGGGTGTAATGACTCAGTAACTAGGTTGTTTCCTGTTTTTTTTTTTTTTGTGAGGTGAGTGTGAGTGGTTGACTTACTGTTCTTGGATGTGATAATCTCATTATGATTGACTTCTGATATCATTGCATCAAATTTTATATGAACACTGCTCATGTTGCATTCAAGATCTTTTTCATCTTTGTTCATAGCTCATTCTGAATGCCCATACTCATTTACTTCATGATCTCATTTTGTACACATCCTTGAGATAAACTGTTGCAGGGGTTTCCGCACAAGTGATCAAAGTTCTCTATGGACCACTGACAGTGTTTCTTGTACTCTTTCAGAGGAATTGACCTATACTGGTATATCATGGGTGATGTTAAGTCTCTTAACCATCTACCATCTTATTTCATTTCCATGGTTTCTCCCTCAGTACATGATTTCCGGGCATTAGGAAAAGGCTACCTCAGAGGCACCAACCAGGCCATCATTTTGATTTCATTCTTCTCTGGTTTGGTCTCCATACTCTTGAGCGTGTATGCCACCAGTGAGTGCCCACAAGAAAGAAAAGTTCAAAAAAAAAAAAAAGGGGTCATTGTCTGAGGGGGAGCTTCCGCATTTACTCAACAAATACCCTATGATTCCTAGTAGTTTGACTTTTCTCTGTGATGGTCAGTTACTCATGTTGGAGGTCCAGCCATTAGATCACTACTAGGATTAACTCTAGCTTTGTGGCTCTCAAGGATTGCACACACACACATCATTTATGTGAGCTCTCATGTGTGTTTTTGAGTTATGCATTCTCATGATGCTTATGGCTTTGATTTAATACTATCTGTTTTGTTCATGATCTGGTGTTTCATCTTCTTTTTCAAATTTTTAGGACTCATAATTGATGGATTCTCTTGTCTTTGTGGTATAGTCTGTCACTTGGTCTCCTTGCTTGTTACAGGGCTTCCTAGCTGTTTTTATTTAAAAAAAAAAAAAAAAAAACTCCGCTCGAGCGGACTGTTTTACGCCCCAGCGTATTTTTCACTCTTACAGCAGTTTGTTCTTGGTTTGGCAGTTCTGAGAGATGGGTTTTCGCGCTCATATTAGCGCTCGAGCGGGTGTCTGCTTACATTGATTTACGCTCGAGCGATACTCAGTACGCTCGAGCGGACAAATTTCATATTTAACTCCCTCTCTCGACTCTTCAAGTCATTTTTTTTCCTATTTTCATTCTCTCGATCTAGGGATTTGGTTTGTGACTACATTGGACTCGATTTTGTTCTCTTCTCTCCTCTTCCTCGTCGATTTGATTTTTGGTAAGTTTTTTCTTCTCTTCTTCCTTATTTTGTCTGTTTTTTCGGCTATATTGGGAGATGGTTTTTGTGTCTTTGTTGATTTTGGGTCTAGGTTTTGTGGATTCTTCACGCACACACTCTCACTGTTTCATATTGTGTTTTAATTTGGTCATCTTCACGTTTTTTTTGTGTCATGCGTGTCATTAGAATTAGGGTTTTACTTTGTCCATTTTTCTATCTATTTTCATGCTTGTATTTGGGTTTGAGTTCACTATACTTGATTGGGGATTTGTCTGTTTGGGTCTAGGTTGTCTTTTACTTTGGTCTCTCATTGGCATTTCATCACATTTACCACTCATATCTTGCATTTTGTTCATCCTGTTATGAATTGTGGTTATGCATTTCATCAATACCATGCCATTAATTGTTTATGATTGCCCTGTTTCCTGTCATCATTGTTCTACATTGTGTTTGTTGGTATTATGTTACGAACTGGATGTCATATTTAAATTCAGTTTGGTCATTCTCATGTTTCCCTTGTTACTAATGGTCTGTTGGTTTTGGTTTGTTTTTTTGGTATTGTTTGGGGTTTTGGTAGTTATAGTGTCTTACTTTGTCATGTCTGCCTCTGCCTCTAAACGCCGCAAGGCCACCGTGTCTCGTCCTACCTTTGATTCTGTTCGCTTTCAATCTGTTAAACAGTCCAAGTCTTTCTATAAGTCTTTTGAATCCCATACAGTTCATTTAGAGAGGAATGTCCAGGCTGATACTTTTGAGTCAATTCACATTCGTCCGTTGTTTGACCCTCTAGGTGGTGACCTTGTTTTGTCTTTTTCCGGGCGTCAGAATCTCGATTGGGTTCGAGAGTTCTATTGTAATATGGGGGGTATTCATGATTATGAGCCATCTTTTACCACATGGGTTCGGTCTAAAGCCATTTCAGCCACCCCTGCCTTGATTCGTCATCTCCTTAAAATTGAGCAGGTCTTTCCAGAACATTACCCTTTCCCTGTTCCCGACCGTCCCACTTGTAATTTTGATGATGTGGCTAAGGACTTGTGTGGTGTTCCCCGCCATTGGCCTAAAGGAGGTTTGATTAAACAGTTTGAACTTCTTCCGGAGTTCAGACTGCTTAATCTGATTGTATGCGCCAACATTATTGTGACCACACATTCATCCGAGGTCAAATAGGACCAAGGATTCATTTTATCTTGTATTGCCAGTCACCGGTCTATTGACCTTGCCTCTCTCATTATTAAAAAGATGATCGGTGCCCATGGTCATAAGCAGCTTGGCCTTTCATACGGTTGCTTGATCAACCGCCTTTTGACTGACCTTGGGGTTCCTGTCCTCGAAGATGATGAGTTTGCTGTCCCTTCTCGCCCATTTACAAAGAAAACTGTGTCTCAAAGTAGGGCTCATATTAAGGGGGAGTCGTCTCGGGTTGGTCCTTCTGCAGGAGTTGCTGCTGGTCTTGCTGAGGAGGCCGAGTTTGATGCAGCTGCAGCAGGTGATGATGATGAGGCTACTGTTCCACCTCCGGATATTCATGTTTAGTTTCAGCGGTTTGCGGAGGCTATGACCAGACGCTTGGATTTTCTGGATGCACGCTTCGATGCTTTTGATGGTCGTCTTGGTCAGATGGAGCAGACTCTCACTCATCTCGTCCGTCTTCTTGAGTCGCAGCCTCCACCTTCTGATGCCTGCGTTGTGCTTCCCAGACAAAAAGGGAGAGAATTTTGACATTTGGACAGAGTTAGTTTTTTGCTACATGTGGATATTTGGAGTTTTTGATCAACACACAGCAGTTTTTGGTTGGACAGAGTTAGTTTTTTGCTACATGTGGATATTTGGAGTTTTTGATCAACACACAGCAGTTTTTGGTATCTTTTGGACCATTGGACATATTTTGGTTTCATTGGTGGTACATTTCTCAATTTTGGTTTTTGTTTCATATTTGTTTTTGGTTACATATGGATATTATGTGTGGATATTGTGGATATTATGTTTTATCTATTTCATTTTATATTCTTCCACAGTTTTGGTTGGTATGTTGACTGATATTTCACAGGTGCAAAGTTGAAGAGATGTGTTGGAATTAAATGTTGAAGTTGAATGGATGTGTTCTTGATCAAGTTGTGTGTTTAATCAAGTTTTGAGAGGTTGTTTTTACTTTGTTTTTAATTCGGTTTAGTGCGTGTGTTTAAGGAACAATGTTTAGAAAGGTTTTGTCCGGGAATTGACAAAGGGGGAGATTGTTAGGTCCCGTTGTTGTCAAATCCGGAGACAAAACTTTGTGTTGATAAAAAATGTAATTTTTTATGTTTTTGTACTTCCCGCTCGAGCGGGGTATTGTGCGCTCGAGCGGAGATTGGAGGAACTCAGTATTTTGACAGGGCTGCAGAAGTACTGAAGGGTGTGAATTCACGCTCGAGCAGAATGTTCAGCGCTCGAGCGCATCTCAGCTTAATCACGCACATATTTTGTTCAGGCCGCTCGAGCGGACGGTGGAGCGCTCGAGCGGAGATCGCGAACTTCAGAATCCAGATTTCTTCAAGTGATAGGTTTCTTTCAGAACTGGGATTCTTTTTGGTTTTCTATAAGTAGATGGTTTCCTCCTAAAACTAATCTGACTTTTTTCCAGATCATATTCAAGGATTATAGAGTTTTTGTTTGAAGTTTTCTTCTAAGTTTTTGGTGAGTTTTCTTTGATGTTCTTGAGAGAGTTCTAAACTTATGCATTGAGATTCATACATCAAGGAGGTTGATTCTTAAAATTCAAGTGAGTTCTCTTCGGTGGATTCCGAAGATTAAAACGTAGAATTCAAAAGGCGTTTGATTCTACGCAGTCATTAATTCGACAAGTGAAGTTGTGGTGTGGAATCAACTTCAGGATCAGTTCCGTGACGAAGGCGTGGTGAAAGAGTTACAGAAGATTCAGAGACAAATTGACTGGGTTGGGTAATTTGTATGGTATCTTTGTAATCTTTTAGTTCTTCAGTAGTGGATTGATCAGTGGCGGTTCACCCGTGGTTTCTGATTACAATTGAAGGTTATTCAATTGTGGTTTTTTCCACGTAAAAAATAGTTTGTGTCGATTTATTGTTTATTCTTAAAAGCAAACAAACTAAAATCACTCTCGTAAGTGCTTGATGATTTTAGGTTGAGTGTTTTGAATTGTTGGGATTTGGAATACGTTAATCTTGATCTAATCACGAATCACATAGGATTTTCAGAGTTGATATTTGTTGAAATGAGCTATTTCTTGCATTGAAATGAATTTTTAAAGAGGAATGGAGTTATGCCCCTAAAATGTAATTTTTGAGATTGCAAAGAGGAAATGAAGTAAATGTTGAGAAATGTGAAATTGAAATGATGATTAAGGATGATGGTGGAGTTAGATATGTATTATCACTCCCATTTGAGATTTTGGAAAGTGTATCTTTAATGAAATTTATTTATCTGTCTAGATATGTTTGTTTTGGGCTATCGGTGGAGGATAGCTATGATTGTTGTAGAAATTGCATGTTGACTAGGCAAACTGGACTGTTTATAGATCATTCATATCAAGGAATGTGCAATGGATTTTGAGGATTTAAACTGTATGTTTTGGAAAGAGATTTTGAAAATTCTTGTATTATGTTTTAAGAACATTTGTTTCAATTTGAAAATCATATTTTGGACCACATGTATTGTACTATTTGGAAAGAGTAAATAAAATGGTAAATCTAAGAAATGGTTGCCATTGAATATGACTGTGTGTTTTAATATATTGTATATGTATGATGTTTGGGAGAAGAAAGAGGATGTACTCCATTGTTGGGAGGAGAAAGGTGATGAACTTCATTGAATTAAGTTAGCCTGCGTGTCTAGGGTGAAAGTCCCGAAAACTGCGTGTATACATGGGTGTCGATCCTGCGGATGAAATTTTTGTAAAATGGCAATTGTAGTGATTGTATAGCCTACATTTACATGGGTCCCGTTTGACAGTTTCTCACAGACGAAATTTCCATGAAAGGTTGTATTGGTTTTGGAGATTTACCCATTTTAATTATTATCATTTTGGTTTTGGAAAAAAATGATTTTAAACGGTTTTAGCAATGTAATTGCTGTTAGATAACGATGTATTCGTATTGGAATTGGAAATGAAATTGCTAGTTGGTATTGAGATACCTAGATTGACTTGTGGAAATGGATTTTTATATCAAACTAATGTATTGAATTTGGAAAATGTTTTGAATAAACGAAAGGTTTGAAAAACTGGAAAGAAAAGGTTTTTATTGAGAAACAAAGTGGATTTGAGAATGCATTGAGCATATTATATATGTATGTGTTGCATTCATGATCATTTACACTGGTGGAGTATGTTTAGTTTTTGAAATATTTCCTACTGGGCTTTATGATCACCCTATGTGGCTGAAAATATTTTTCAGGTTTGCTTGTGCAGATGTGGACTGAGACATTGAAGTTATGGTTGGAACCGTGTAGAGTGGTTCCTTTATTTGTCGGCCAAGGGCCATATATGTATTTGTTGGCCGTGTGCCATTCTTGTAAGGGTTGCACCCTTTGTATATGATGTAAGCCTTTGGGCATTCTAATTTGATTTATAACATCTTTGTATGTTTCTGTTACAACGCATCCGTTTGACTTAGATATTGTATCTAAGAATGTATAAAATTAGAATTAACACATGTACTCTATGCTTATATTATATTCATCTGCATGAGTGTTGTTAGTGATCATCTATCGTTGGGTGGTTTACTCACGTAGGCCGAACCTCGTAAATCCGGGACGTGACAACTTGGTATCAGAGCTAACCGGGTTTGAAAACCTTGGGCTTGCGGGAAGTGGTTAGCCATAATGGGTTTTCATGCTCGGTGAGGACATTTGTATGTTGTGTGCTAAATGATAACATGCTTATGTGTTGCATTTTATGTGGTCTTGGTGTTGAGACTCATGGATATTATTCGGTGTCTAGTTGACTAACGTAGAGGTCTTATTGGAAACGTGCTTGATCAACGTTGTTCCTAATGACAAAATCTAAGCGAGTACTGGAACAAATGATTATCTTTGTAGACTTAGCGCGATTACATGTTACGTGTTATATGGTAGATGGTATGTAAATTAATTGGAGCCTCAATGGGGTTGTTTGAGTAATTGTTATGTGATTGTGTTATGTTAGTACTTTGGGGAAAGGTGCCAATGTTATGTATCCTAAGTTGTGTGTTTCCCTTCTTATAGAAACATTTTGGGTTGAGTAGTGGACTTGGAGTGGGCACCTCAGTGAGTGCTATACTTGTGATATGTTATGTATTAGCATAAGTTGTGAGTTGGTGTTGGTTTGTCCTTAGTGACAATTAATAGGTCCTTAAGAGACGGTGATGTTTTGAGTCCTTTGTGCTTGGTGGTTGGATGGAGTCGTTATACTCATTTAAGTGACGTCATTTAGGTTTGGTGTGGGTTGTTGGTCCGTGGACTAGTATGTGTTGGAAATAGTTATGACCTTGAGTGGTCAAAGGAGTTGGGTGTGTTCCCCCAATTGAGTGAATTGTTTTAAGTTTTGTAACCCTTGGAAGGGATATTGGTAGTGTTAGAGTTTTTAGAACACGAAGAGTTGGGATTGCCCTTGTAAATGTGGGTAGTGTTGGTGTATAGTCCCGACTATGGTGTTGATAACCTGGAGGTTAGTATTGTGGAGTATGATTGGTTGGGCTGTGAGTTATTGTGGAATTGGGAAATCTTCATTTGAACGTGTAAGAACTATTGCATTTGACTTGGAAATGTGAGGGTCGGAGAGTCTTATTTTGAGTAAGGTTTGTATGCTATGTTAAATAATTTGTGTTTGGTTGAAATTGATTTAGAATGGATGGATGGTGGAGTTGGTTGTGGAAGATGAGTACCTTGAGGGTCATTGTGACTTGTTGGGTTATTGTGAAGATAGAGTTTTACCAGTCAATATATTCAGTTTGGTTGATGTTGGTTATTGGTTTTTGTCGGAGATATGATGATTTTGGTTTTTATATTGTTGTTCATGTCTTATTTCTCTTCTCTCTCCTTGAGTTTGGCCTTTGGGTTATGTTAGTTGCATTTGGAACGGGTTGGTAGATTGTTTTTTTTTTTTTTTTCAAAGCTTTGGTTGCCCAGATTTTGGCCTCTACGCTCGAGTAGTCTTTGCAAACTCTCAATACTTTTGCAGGTCTGCAAAACTACTGGGAGACTGTATTCTACACTCGAGTGGTGTTTCTTGCGCTCGAGCGGTACTTCTTGCGCTAGAGCAGTGGTCTTCTGTCTACAAAACTTTTGGGAGTTGGTATTCTACGCTCAAGCTGTGTTTCTTATGCTCGAGTGGTACTTCTTGCGCTCGAGCGATCAGATTTTGTTTGTAATTTCTGGAAATGGTGTGTTTTGGTCGCTCGAGGCATCCCAACTCGCCATGTATGTACCATGACAACTACCATGTTTTATGGCCTTAAGTATAAGGGCAAATGGAGCACCCACCAGGATGTATATAAATAAATTCAAAAGTGAATAACGAAAAACAACACATATTCCTATGTTTTACCGGCCAAGGCACGAAAGACAAATGATGTGCCCTTCATAACACAACCCACTTTACTGCGAGTGAGTCGGAAGAGAGAGGAACCTGTCTCAACGCACCGCACTATACCATATCAAAACCAGAAGGGAGAGGGACCACTGTTCAAGAGCACACTTTACCGGGTGCTAACCTGAAGGTAGAGAAACCTATATATAGCACTCCTTCAACCAACTCATCACAATCATGACCAAAAGTGAGTAGATCTGATGAAACTTGAGCTTGGAGAGAGAAGAGATAGTGATTATGACATAAAGGAGAAGAGAGAGAGAGAGAGAGAGAGAGAGAGAGAGAGAGAGAGAGAGAGAGAGAGTATGTGTGTGTGTGTGAGGAAATAAGGTGTCTTCAGGGTCTATTTACAGTGCTATGACAAAATAGAATATTAGCCCCAAAGTCAAAAAAATAATAAGTAAAAAATCTCAAAAAATGGGGCCCAAACGCAAAAAAAAAAATTAAATTGAAATCTGCTATCAAGTATCGACACCATAAGGAGGGATGTCTCCACCAAGAACCAGTGGTGCTTCTCTCAACTTTGCACCAGACAGGGTGTCAACACTAGCAAGCCCAGGTAACAGTGGTGTTTCATGCAACACCCAGCACACGCGGTGTCGACACCAGGAAATAATGGTGGCGACATCCAGAAATTAAAACAAAAGGAAAGAAATAAGAAAAGAGCAAGTGTCGATCTCAGGAAGCCTAGGGTTGACCCCCAAAACAAAATTTCAAAGTCAACACTCTTATTTTGACAAGATTAATCGCTAAAGGACAACTCTATCAAGTTTAGATCGGATTTTAACAACCCAAAACTATGATACACCAATACCAAACAAAGTTAACTCAGAATTCACTCAACCAGCATCCAGATACACATTCCACAGGATCTGACCGACATGACGGAATGAAATTAAATCCGTCACAAGGACTAAAGAAGCACAAGTGTTACATGAGCAAATTACGATGGTAGTACCTGTACTTTGATCATTGTGTCATTTTGGTCCTTCTAATTTCAATTGGCCCGATTTTGATGATCAATTTATGATTTTGTCTTAATTTAGTTCAATTGATTACAACTCTTAGCATTTCTTTATGAAAAAAAAGCATATAAGTGTTATGTATCATATTTTTAAAGGTAAAATTATAAATTTACTTAATTCACTGAGTTAACCTCAATTAATTTAGTGATAATTTTCTTTAAAAAACATGAACAACATTATCAATTTGACAAAATTAATACAAAATCTAAAATTAAGAGTCAAAATTGAACCAATTGAAAGTGTAGAAACCAAAATGAAACACGAGGTAAAATAAGGATCACCGGTGTAATTTGCCCTAATTTTTTTAATTATTAATTAAACTTGTATAATTAAGCTTAAAATTAATACAAAATCAACTCACACTCACACAACCAACTCATCGATCTTGCAAATTTCTATATAAAATAAAAATAAAAATAAAAACAAACAAACAAACAAACAAACAAAACAAAACAAAACAAGATCAGAAAAAAAAAAATTAGCAGTTAAAGAAAATTAACAATTACGAAGGATTTAACTAAATAAATAAATAAATAATTTAAAAAAAAAAAAGGTATGAAATCCAAAGTCCAAACGTGCACAGCCACACTACTCCCAAAGCACATGCACCCTTAATTATTTAGGGCTAGCTTGGCATGTTTGAAAAATTCAAAAAATTAAAAAGTCACTATCCTATTTAAGTCACATCATCTTATTTAAGTCACGTGACCTCTCTAACACATCAGTTCAAATCTAATCCATATTTCATAAAAAGTCAAAAAGTACACTTATTTAGATCATCCCAAACAACCCCTTAATCTTTTCCACAGCTTTTTCAACCACTGATCCATAGCATCAAAAAACGAGACGCATGCGTGAAGAAAGCCTTCATCGCTGCTCTGCTGCTCCGACGCCTGACCCTTTCGCCGGCCTTCACCCATTGACACCTCCGCCGGGCTTTACCTGGATAATCCATATTCCTCAAAATTGAAGCTTGCATTTGATTTTTGGTTTAAAAAAAGCATAAAAAGACAAAATTAATTAGATAAAATATCACATCTAAACTATAATCAATTATATATTTTTTCTCAAAAAAAATTTAAAAAGTCAAAAAAAATTAAACCAGACAAGACTTGAATAATTACCCTATTTCACCATAGTTAGAGTGGACAAAATTCATAATATGACCAAAAGAGTTAGGGACCGTTTGGCAAGAAGATTTGGGTTGAGTTGGAATTATTTTAGTCACAAAAAGTCAAAATAGACTTTTTAATCTAATAAAATAAAATGTTACATTCAAATCATAATCATTTTATTTTTTCTCTTATAAAAGTCAAAAAAATTAAAAAATTTATCCCAAACGATATTTTTAACCCCAAATTAAAAAAATTAAAAAATCAAAAAGTCAATTCACATCTTAAACGAAAGGTTAGTCCTCCGGATTGAAATGGAATTCACTACATAAGGTATATAGCCTGCCAAATTTGTAAACAACGCTTCAGACTATTCTCGTTCCTATTTTTATTAATATAAATATATATATATATATATTTAAGAACTTCATAATACGAGCAACTTAGAGGAGTTGGACTTGAGTGCCAATCAATACATGGACGACATAAAAGGTAGTGGACAAGATTTCAGAGGTTGTACTCTCATTTCCCAGTTGAAAAAGATTTGTTAGCAAAGTTGTGCTATGTATGGTAATGCTTATATTTGTGGGGATAAAAGACAATTGTAGTTCTTATAGTAGATTTTTTTCATCATTTTAGTTTCTTAAATTTTAGTTTTATCTTTTTAATTCTTAAAGTTGTCAATTTGATAATTTGATCATATCTCTAATGTCCGTCTACATTGATAAATTACACTGACACCCCTCTTCTTCTTTTTTTTGAAATATCACTATTATCACCTTTATACTTAAAATTACACTGACACCCCTTGTTAGCTAACTCTGTTAAATGTAATGGTTAAATTAACATTTCTAGATTAGTCAAATTTCATCTATCAACCACTGCCCACAACTTTACTTAGGCCTCGTTTGAGAACAGGCTAATTTAGTAACTTTTTGTCTAATTAGCTAAAAAGGTAGGTAAAAAAAACTTGTATGTTTAGGATGACTTTTTGGCTAATTACGAAAAGATGTGCAAAAAGTAGAGAGAAAAGAGAATCTTTGACTTTTTAGTATAGGTTGTTGGCTTTTTGGCTAATTTAGTAACTTTTTAGCTAATTGGCTAATTTAGCCAGTCCCCAAACGGGTTAGGGTTGGTTTGAGAAGTAGAGGTGAAAAAAAACGTAATGGTTAAATGAACATTTCTAGATTAGTCAAATTTCATCTATCAACCACTGGCCACAACTTTACTTAGGGTTGGTTTGAGAAGTAGAGATGAAAAAAAAATGTGCAAGTGTTTGGAAATAACTTTTTATTTTTTTATGAAAAAATTATAAAAAATAAAAAGAATAAGAAGAAATCTTTAACTTTTTGTATGATTTTAAAATTTTTTGACTTTTTAGTGAATTGGTTTTTAACTTTTTAACTACATCAACCTCATTTCAAACCATTCCTTAAGCCTCATTTGGCAAGTATCCATTTTACTCAAAAAGTCAAAAAGTTACTAAAAAAATCAAAAAAGCCAACAACCCATACCAAAAAGTCAAAGATTCTCTTTTCTCTCTACTTTTTGCACATCTTTTCGTAAAAAGTCAAAAAGTCATCACAAATATACTAGTTTTTTTTACATCACATTTTAGCCAAAAAGTTACTCAAAAAGCCTGTTCCCAAACGAGGCCTAATCTCTTTTGCCTTATAATAGTTGTGATTTTGGGTTTGAGTTACAACCCAGAAAAGAGAGAGAAATGAGAAAGATATTGTGTATGGTGATACAGTACAATAGGGTGTAAAGGTGCTTTTTAGGGATTGTTTGGGATGTCTTAAATAAGTGCATTTTTTTACTTTTTGGACTAAAAAGTTGAGGAAAAAAAATATAGTTGTTTGGGATAACTTTTTCACTTTTTACGAAAAAAATGTGTATTAAAAAATTGTATAATGTAGTGTATAGGAGAAGGGAGAGAGAAATAGGTCACACGTTGTGGCAGAGCCGTGGCAGACTAGCATATAGAATATGCTTGCCTCCTTTTCGGGCATTGAATTGGATGGTGATGTTCGGCCCGTGGGGGCCACCACGGGTCTCGTTTTGGTAATTAGAACCGTTCAATGTGTAGAATTCATCGAGTGCTATATGTTTATAAAAACTCACGTTGATCGAATATCGATAGTTATTTGATCGGATAAGTTTTTTGTCAACCGTTAACTATAATACCATCAATTTTTTTATACAAAACTGATTTGATCATATAGTTAGCAATATCCGATTAACGTGATTTTTTACAGGCATATAGTACTCAACGAGTTCTACACATTAAACGGTTTAGGTTATTAAAACGGGACCCATGATGGGCCCCCACGGGCTGAACAGCACCGTCCTTAAGCTTGCTTCTGCCTGTGTAATTTGATCTCACCAAAGTCAGCAAAAGGCAACTCACATCAACTTGATTTGTACTTTTTTTTTGTATAAAAATAAAATTTTTTGTTGAATAATGATAATTTTTTAACTTTTTTAGTAACTTTTTGTCTTTTTATCTTTTTTTAAAGATCCCAAACCAGGCCTTAATTTGATTTTCAGAATCTTTTTTTTGAAATTTTTTGAAAAAAACTAAAAAATAATTTGGTGAAAAAAATAGATCCAAAACTTATTATTTTCATGTAAATTTGCATTTTTTTAGAGCAAAAATATTATTTAAAAATTCAAAAATATCTTTTTTTATATTTATTTTTGTCAAATTAATTTCTATTTTTTTTAAAAAATATTATGAAAATTGTTTCTAAAACTGAAACAAACAAAGCCAAAATATATTCAAGGTAAATAGACACGTGACATAACATGATTGAAGTTAGGATCAAATTGACTAAAATTAACAACTTCAAGGATTTACTACAAGAAATTACACTTTTGGCGACTAAATTTTTAGACGCCGTCTTGGTCGTGGAAAGATTGTCGAGGAAGGTATTGGTGACTAAAAAATATTTAGTCGCCGAAAGTCCTAAATTGGTGACTAAACAATTAGTCGCCAAAAGGAAAGGTATTGGCAACTAATTTTTTTTTAGTTACTGAAAGTCAGCAATTGGCGAGTAAAAATTTAGTCGCCCAAAGTTTTCAATAAATGTGCTTTTTTTGTTTTGCTTTAGCGACTAAAATCTTTAGTCGCTAAAAACGTGACTCCTTTTTAGCTACCAATTTTTTGGTCGCTAAAATCATGGTACTCCATTTCAGCTGCTAATTTTTTAGTCGCCAAAAACTTTTATTTTTTTTGGCTACTAACTATTTAGTAGCCAACAAGTTCTCTTTTTATTTTTTGGCTACTAAATATTTAATCGCCAAAAACTCTACTTATTAATTTTTTTAAAATGCATAAATTGAATATTTTTCATTAATTTCTAAATTATATGCAGTCCGTTATCAATGCAACCAGTAACCTGTAAATATACAGAATAATACATTTATCAATTATCATCTAAATCCATTATCAATGATATTACTTATTTCATTATCAACTATCCAAAAATTTTAACTTGTAATATCATATTCCAAATATCATATAAATCTACACCAACCAAATATAATCCATCTAAATTAAATATTACATACAAAAACAATGGATTTCCAAAACAGAGAATTGTACAAAAATAAATGTCTTCCATATACAGAACAAATGCTCTTCGTACACAAAAATAAATATCCACAATAGCCCTCGCAAAAGCAATTTGTTAAAAAAAAAAAAAAAAACCCATTAGCACTTATTCAATAAAATTGACATTTCAAATTATAACAATTATAAATTTAATAATTCTGATATATTATACTCTGCAAATTATTGTGGTCAAATAGACAACATGTTATTGTAAATGAAGTGCATGGTATGGTTCACCTAAATCAATGGCCTGCAAAAAATGCCATTAGAATTTGAAAAGGAAGTGAAAGGCAAATGATTCATAGTGCTTTGTCAAGAAACTCAAGGTCACCCAAACTAGCAAAAACTCAGGGTCACCCAACCTTGAGTTCCTATAGTGCTTTGTCAAGAAAAACTACAATAGCAAACAAACAACATGATTAGACTTTCCTGAAAGGATACTAAAGTATTCACTTATAAGTATCAATGTTTACATGTCCACATCTCTTAAAAAAAATTTGCCTCATAAACCACCAAAATAGAATGAGATTCCAAAGTGGAAGCTTAATGTGAAAGAAGAAATTGAACATTTAGAATGGATGCTACTGAAATGCTACCAAACAATTTTTTATGATCCAAACACAAATTGCTAACAAATCATTTGTATGAAATTGCTAACAAATCATTTGTCACCCTGACATCAGCAGCTCACTCATATAAATACCAGGATAGTGGTAATTAATATCTAAAATTACTCCAACAAACATGGGAGGCCCAACTCCAATATTATTTCTTTCTTATAGGTGAAACAGAAATACACATCTTTTTTTTTTCCATGAATCAACCAAAAATTTGGAAATTTACACCTAAACCAAAATCCACATTTCTTTGTAACTAGTCAAATTTGTTGAAACTTAAGAATGTCAAGAACTTCATAATGAATTTACATGAAGATGAGATGTAAAAATTGGTTACAATTTTCATCCAAAATTAAAATTTTCATGCTCATATATGACATAAAAAATAAGTGATGCTGTATTTTATCAAAACTGTTATTCAATATACCCTATGCCAAAGTTGTTAAAGCATCAATTGGCCCAACAAACTTCTGACTGACTTGTCAAAATTATATCTCGAATATATATATATATATTGACAAAAAAATTATGCTCTTCCCTTTACTTCAGTGCAAAAGAGTAAGTGAACCCATGCTAAACATTGCCTCTATTTTAAAACTTGCTCTTGAAAAACAAAACCATGATTTGGTACTGATCAGTAAAATTACTGGATGAGATATCATGGTATGATGATCACCAAGCCTAATAAGGTGGAAAAGGTCCATATACAAATAGTCGATAAACATTTCCTGGATTTATTATATAGAAACAAGCTTTCACAAATATAAAGAGTAACATGGCAAACATCAACAATATACCCAAGGAACAGAGTGCCATATTCAATACATATGGTTTAAGATCAAAGATTTCAAAGGAAAAAAGAGAAAAAAGTTTCAGAATACTTGGATCAGATATTTGTCACCCCAAATACGATCTCATAGAACCCTAGAGAAAGAAAGAACATAGAGAAGCCATCACATATAGAGTTTCAAATTAAAGCTCAGATGAAGTTGAATCCGGTGTTAATCTGTTCAAGAGCATTGCACACATTGTGGGTATAATTTCCATCCATAGAGAAGAGGAAGAAAATGAAAAGGAACCACCAACTAAAATAGAAGTTTGGATTCGCAGTCAAGGAAGACCCAAATTTAGAACCACCGTCTAAAATGAAAAGGAACCACCAACTAAACATATTTAGAACCCAACATACTCTGGACAAAGAAGACCCAAATTTCCATTGATTGGACACACACCCCGAAAATAATCCAACACAATGAAATACTTTATCCAACATTCACTATATAAATGTAAACAAACCTTCAACCTTTACATTACTAATCACCGGTTTTATACAAAAGTTCCACATGCGGATTATACATTCAATGATGTTGAATACATGAATCTATAGCATGTAGAGCGTCAAGTTTTTCAAAATAAATAAAATGCCCTCATGGGCTACAACTTCCAAGGCTTAAGCCTGGTTACACAAAGATGGCCTCTCGGACCCATACAAAAATAGCCCTTGGCTAGCAATTAAATCACAACAACAAAATAAGAGCTATATACTCTTCACAGATTATCCACGCCCTCAACTTGGCGGGATCACCACGTCTTTTTCTGCACCAAAATCCCATAGGAGTGAGCATAAAGCCCAGTAGAGAATCCTTACAAAGTATACACAGTTATGCAAACTTCCAAAGTTAAATACAAATGCATATGCCATGCAATGCCATTTTAAAGTAGATTTCATTTCATGCTCTTCTTGAAAACCATTATGTTTCCATGACACTTTGCAATCTCATCAATTTCAAACTTTCAATTTTTAAAATCATTAGGGGCGGTAAATACAACTCAGGTAATCCCTAGGTTGGTGTCGGCAAGTAGGCTCAACAAGCACTACCAATAACCCCACTTTACCGGTTGCTAACCGGAAGGGAAGTGGTACCTTCTCTGCGTGTGTTTTCGGTCTTTCACCCCGGACACTCAGGCCAACTTATCAATTCATCTACACCTCCTAACCGGACTTACCAACGTATTTACCCCATACACATTTCCATAGTTCTTATTACAAAGAAATCTTTTCTTGAAGTAAATGTTTCCAATCTAAATGCATAATGCATAACAAGTAATTTCATGTGAATGCAATGCAATGTTCTTCTATGCTTCATAGCATTTCTCCATTTCAAGTAACTCGACAACAATATCAAATAAATACATTTCTCATTTCCTCTCTTCAATGTTATTTTACAAAATAACCATATGCCATCAACTCATAGCAACAACAATTTCTCATCATGCGCAATTCATAACAAGTTAGTTCCTTCGAGACTACATGTGATGTTTTCAACATTAATCTCCAAGATTTACAATTTCCACAATCCATGGTACACACCAATTTGCCACTTCTCAACTATACATGTTCATGTGTTTAGTAATAATGTTAAAATTATTTCTCATTTGCTCATATATCAAGAAGATCTGCTATTTAACAAAACATATGATAAAATCTACACTCCTTTATTCATTGAACATAAGAAAGAAAGAAAAACCATAGGTTTTGCTCATATGTCCCAAAACCCCCCAAATTTCTAAGGTTCTTTATCAAAAACAAAACATCTCCCCATTTCTTGGTGAAACCCCATCCAAAAACATCTTTCTTAGATTAATAAGATGAAGCCCTCAAGGATTGACTTAAAAACATTTGAAGGTTTAAACCCTCTTTTGAAAAAATCTCAACACTCTTGAGCCACAAACCCAACTCTCAAAGTAAATTCAAGAGAAACATAAAATCAACATTTAATCTTGCAAAACATGTATATATAACTCAAGAAATCCCTACCTCAATGTTTGATGATGAAAGGGATGGAAACCCTAGAGTCAAGATGGAAGATTCTTCAATTTCCACTATACCAAAAGAAGCCTTAGCTTTGATCTTCAAGATTAGAGAGGGATGATGATTCTAGGCTCAAAGGATCACAAGAAATCAAAGGTTTAGAGTGCTAGGTGAGGGTTTTTAGAGAGAAAAAAGAGTAAAAACGTTTTTAGAGAAAGGGAGAAGTTGAAAACAATGAAATACATTCAGCTCTAAAGATAGAAAAAAACAGGGTTTTCGGACTACCCCGTCGTCTCGCATGTGCACCGCACATGCAGAGCCTCTCTCCCACACGTGCAGCCCTCAGCCCCGCACGTACGGCCTTGTTGCACCTCCTTCAGTACCTGGATATATTGCAGTGTGCAGCCTCCAACCACCCCTAAATTCCGCATGTACGGCCCTCTCCCGTACATGCGGCCCAAGGTCCCCGCAGGTGCGGCTAGCCAACCAACCCAGAAATTTTTTTGTTTGACTCCTGACACACCGGACCTACTTCACACCCTCCGAAACAAGTGAAACCCATCATCGGAACAAACAAGGATAAGAATTTCGAGGAGAGTTTTCGAATCACCACAAACCCAAAAGATTAACATGACTCTAAGTGAAACTTGACACACTAACGAGGCAAAATCGAAGTTAAACAAAAGGAACAAGATGGATAACACCCGGGTCATCACACATTAGAGACATATAGGGTCTCGGAGAAGGATTTTAGAAAGCAAAAAGGAAACAAGAACTAAAAATTACAGTAAGAAACGTATGGAGTTAAAAAAATAAGAGACAACTTAATTCATTGAAGCGCTCTCTCCTCCCAAATCAGAGTCAGAGTAAGAAGAAAATGGCAACAAGACCCATTCCAATTAGACAACAAGCCATTTTAGCTACATGAGTTATGGCAAAGCACCATAACTTTATACCTTTTTTTTTTTTTTATGTTTCCTCTTTCTCGATTCTATGATTATCCTCTCTCTTTAAATGTTTCAGACTTTAATTGTCAGATATACTTATTAATCCCATCTCTGCACATTTTAAAATCTAAAACTTCTATTATAGTTGTAAGCAAGCAGTAATAAAGCTAAAGTTACATTAACAAGTAATTCACATACCTTGATCTGAATAAGCTGGGCTTCAGTTGTTTCAACACCAGTAAGCTCACTTGAATAGCCAGGCTTCATCAATTAACTTTTAATTAGAATGCTCACAGGACATTTAGATATAAATTTATAAAATAAGTATTAAATGATTTTAATCTCTCCATACACTTGCTAAGTTATTTTTAACTAAAAGCGAAAGTTTTCCATATATAAAAAACATGAAGCCTTAATTAAGTACATACAGAAAAGCACTCAGTACAAATACTAATCAGTTTTCCATATATAAAAAGCATTAATTAAGTCCAACTACTAACCAAGATCACATGAATGCAGCATACATATGCTACTATTGTTTTCCATATATAAAAAGCACTCAGTACCCAATTAAGCTTCTGGGTTCAGTTGCAATGCTACAATGAATATCAGACATCACTCTAATTTGAACAATTTGTGGTAATTTACCTGAAAGTAATCAGTTTCAGCAGTTGAAGACAACAATTCCAACAACAAACAAGGCCAATCAGTTGCAGAATTGGCTAAACTCCTCGAAAACCCACCAACACTATTCAAATCCTTAACAGCATTGGCTCTCCACCAACACGATTCATATCCTAAAAGATAGTGCATGCTTCTTTATCTCTCATTCCTTTCAATCAATTACTACCAAACTAATTGGTGAGCTACTTTTAATGTAGACTCAAAATTGTTCAAATCGGAGAAGATGTGAAGATTTATTACCTGTTGAGGAGGAGATCGTCGTAGAGGGGCATGCGAGTGTTAGGGTGGAGAGGGTCGGATCCCTAAATTTGGCGGCGGACGGAGGGAGAGAAGGAGTTGCTGGAAGAGCTGCTAGGAGGAGGAGAGAGAAAGAGGGAGACGAACATGGTGTGGCGGTTCCTGCCGCTGTGGGGTGGTTAGAGGACGATGGTGGTTGCTTTGCCGGAGGAAACGACCTCGGCCACGAGAAATAGGATCAAGACGGCAGTGGTGGTATCGACCTATGGTCGCGGCCGCGCCATTGGTGGGTCGAATTGGAGGTCAATGAGAGAAGTGAGAAGACGGTAGGTCTCTCTTCTCGCTAGAGAGAGAGGAGATAGGGGAATTGATTTACCCACGGTTTTGGTTGAAAACAAAATACATATATAATTAATAACAATTCGCGACTAAATATTTTAGTCGCTAATTATTTTTTAATCCGTCTGAAATTTGAAATCTCCCTCCAAATATTTTAGTTTTTTGGCGACTAAAATATTTTTTGTCGCTATAAATATACTTTTGGCGACCAAACTTTTGGTCGCCAAAGATAAAAAAATATTTTTTTTTCTTTTCATTCGGTTACTAAACAATTTTAGTAGCTAAAACTAACTATACGGAAACTAAAATATTCTTTTGTCGCTGGAAATTTACTTTTGGCAATAAAAAAAAAATTTCTTTTCATTTGGCTACTAAACAATTTTAGTAGCTAAAACTAGCTATACGGCTACTAAAAAATTTTTTAGTCGCCAATTGTGATATTTTTAGCAACTAAATTTTTTTAGTCACCAATTGTGATATTTTTAGCTACTCTAAGGTTGTCTGGGATGTCCTAAATAAGTGCACCTTTTGACTTTTTGGACTAAAAAGTTGAGGAAAAAAATATGGTTGTTTGGGTTAACTTTTTGACTTTTTACAAAAAAATGTGTATTAAAAAATTGTATAAATTAGTGTGTAGGAGAAGTTAGGGAGAGTAGCCGTACGGCCATACCATCTTGGGCAGGGGCATTTGACATAAGAAATGATTGCCTCATTTGCGGGCATTGCATTGGACTGTGATGTTCGGCCCGTGGGGGCCCACCACGGGTCCCATTTTGCTAATCGGAATCGTCAATGTATAGAACTCGTCGAGTACTATATACTTGTAAAAAATCATGTTGATCGGATATCGATAGCTATCTGATCAGATTATTTTTTTTTCAACTGTTAACTATAGCACCATCCTTTTTTTTATACATAACTGATTTAATCATATAGTTAGCGATATCCGATCGGCGTGATTATCCACAAGCATATAGTACTCGACGAGTTCTACACATTGAATGGTTCAGATTATCAAAACAGGACCCGTGATGGCCCCCCACAAGCCAAACAACAGCGTGCTGTTTGTGCACCCCACAAGTATAATTTTTCCCAAAAAATCAACTTCACCCTGTGGGACGTTAGACTGAGTTCTATTATTTTTTGTGTAAAATTAATTTTTTTATTATTTTTTTTTTGTGAATAGTGATAACTTTTTAACTTTTTTTGTAACTTTCTTACTTTTTGGATTATTTTGAAGATGCCAAACTAGATTTTTTTTAGTCGCCAATAATCAATAATTCCCCGACTAAAAAAATTTAGTAGCTAAATATTTGACTTTTGCCGACTGATATTATTTTTGGTTGCCAATTCCGCAACTTTTGCCAACTAAATTTTTTTTAGTCGCCAAAAATGGTCGCCAAAAGTGCATTTTGTTGTAGTAATTAAAATGACAAAATTGAAACTTAAGGAACTAGAATAGCAAAAAATGCATATTTTAGAGACTAAAATAGTCTTTTATCCATATTGTTCCCTTTATTAATGTGAACAGACGTTAGAGTTAAAATCAAATTGATTCAAATTGAAAACTTTGAGAAGCAAAATAACAAAATTGAATTTAAGGGACTAAAATAATAACGAACGCATATTTTAAAAACTAAAATTGTTTTTTATCCAATTATAGCTTTGTGTTTATATTTATAGAATGTTTGAAAATCATAAACAAAAACTCGTTTGGTTTTTGTTTTTGTTTTTGTTTTCAAAAAATTGTAAACAATTAACGTTTGTAACTAAATAAAAAAATTGATTTTTTCATTTTATTTTTTAATTTTTGGTTCATTTCCTCCTCTTTCTCCCACCCTTTTCGAC
This sequence comes from Camellia granthamiana, assembly GCA_036172215.1. Taxonomy (NCBI): domain Eukaryota; kingdom Viridiplantae; phylum Streptophyta; class Magnoliopsida; order Ericales; family Theaceae; genus Camellia; species Camellia granthamiana. The sequence continues at coordinate 78,173,665 of CM069916.1, forward strand.
CACCGCCTATTGTTTATCACTACCAGCTACCATTGCTAATAACCTCCTCTGTGGCCACCACCTCCCTCAGCCACCAATTTCCTATCATCGTTGCCAACCACCTCCAACAGGATATAACCGCCTTTTGCCACCACCTCTTGTTGAAAACTATCTTAGACAGCTGATTGGCCACCATCTCCGACCATCTGCACTACTTTCAGCCACCACTTCCCATGGCCGGCAACCACCTCCAATTGGTGGCAACCACCTTCAGCCTCCACCACCAATGGCCAACAACTACCTTCTCCAACCATCGATAACCATCTCTTTCACTTGTTTTCAAAATAAAATTTGAAAATACTTGTATAGAAACATTTTGTTTTTCGTTTTCAATTTTATTCAAAATAAACATAAACTTTGCTAAATGGTAACCCTACAATGTTCTTTTCAAACAAGTTTGAAGAGATTGAACAAGCTGAAAATTCTTTCCTTGAGTTATAACGATTTTAATGCAAGCATTCTACAGTCACTACCATGGTCCCTAGAGACGTTGGACCTCCAACAAACAAACTTGCAAGGATTGGTTACAAGTAATGGTAAGACCTTAAGCTTAATTTAAATTGGCATTAATTCACTTAAGTCCAAAATTTAACTACTCTTTTTCCACCAAAATGAGCCCATAATGTCTTCTAACATAGCATTAAATGCCCATACAGAAGATTTTGTAAAGAGTAATGTTATACAAAACAAATAAAATTTACAAATTTTTTATTCAAAATTGATGTGGCTCCTATCATGTAATGAGTGATGTTACTAGGTTTTATTTGCAATTCTAAAGTTCTATTACTTGTATGTCATCTCAATTTGTAAAAAGTGTTTATACAATTTTTTAGTTAGTGTAACGTTTTCCTTCCATAATAACAAGAAGCTCTGTTAGATCAGTTACCTTTTTGTTACATGGCTTGAGATATTGGCTCATGATACATCAACTTATCACAATTTGAATAATCTTTGTAACTTTCAAGGTGTAGACCGCCCGAACTCGCTCCTCGCACGAGGTCGCGAATTGGGTTCTAGCCACTACAGTTCGAACTCCTATCACGGTTCTTAATCTAATCTCACAAAGTGCAATGTAAGACTGATAAATCACCAAAGAGTCCAAATCCGGTAAATCGTTTTGGAAAATCGATTTTAGTCAAAAAGCACCAAACATGGACTGCTTTGCCAGATTTCAGAGTCGCCACCTAAATATTTATTTTGGAAAACTTTAGGAAACCCTGACTCGTGCCTAAGGCCACGTGTCCGTCATCACCAAAGTTGCCTCGGCTCGGGAACTTGGGTACAAGAGGGGAAGGTCCTGAAATGAGCACCCCCGCTAGCCCGATCAAAGGATCAGCCTCTACTAACATGATATGTTGTTTTGAAAATGCATGTGTTCTTATTCCGGTTTATTAGCTAACCTTACTACGTGATGCGCACAACATACAAGTATAGACTAAATCATTCAATTTGGAACAAAACATCTCATGTTTGTTTTTTGAAAATGTTTTGAAAGTGCTACCCTCAAGTAGGCTAAAGCGCTGATTTGCCACCCTCAATTGGGCTTAAAACATGATGATTTGTCACTCTCAAAGTGGGCTTTAAAACTCACATTTGATGAATTGTCCCAATTCAAGCAATGAAGCCTTCATCCACAGGCATTCATGCAGTTAAAAACTTAAGCAAATAGCCTCATGTCGAGCATGCTAACATGGCAACACTCGCACTCATGCAAGGATGCTAAAACATAAACACTTACAGTGTACTCCGAGCCAAAACAGAAAACTAGTTAGAAATCATGCATGATCCTAGCTATGTTAAGCAATGCCTAATGCAACATATGCAAAATGCAATAAAATAGGCTCGGCTACCTAAGATGGCATATGAATGCGATTTGATACAAGTATTCAAATAGGTATTGAGATACAATGCAGTTTGAATGATGCGCCGAGCCCGGTGCATGCAAGACAAATGAATGATGCACGCATGCAAAGCATAAGTATGCTAATTGAAATATGCCCTAATCTAACCACCGAAAGCTGATAAGTAAAAGGGAGAAAGAAATGGGGTTGGAAGACATACACACACGCATGCACCCTTATTACAACATTTGCCCTCTCGACGGAGGGTCCGAATGAATGAGCTAAGCTAAGCTAATCTAGGCTAAGCTAACTAATCTAATTAAGCTAATTAGACTAATTATTACACAACCAAATTGAATAACTAGCTACAACTAATTATTACATCACTTTAACTAATTAACAAATTAATTAATTAAGTTACAAAACCAAATGCTAATTGACAAGTAAAGCACTAAATTAAACTACTTCAGCTCTTGTTTGAAGAAGTTAAAGATGCATGCACGCATTCGGTTTCTCGCCCCGAAAAGCCTTCTGATTTGCTCTTTAGAGGCTCTATTTGTAGGGTGTCCTTGAGAACTTGCTGCTGGATCTTACCAAAACCATGCTGAGGAGTGCACCAGTGGCCTGCTGGCCATAAAGAGCTACTGCTGGCCAAAGATGTGCACTGCCGGCCAAGGATGAAGGGGTGTCAGCCATCAATAAGGCACTGCAGACCACTGATGTGCTAGAACACCATTCTGCAACAAAGCTCAAAACAGAGGAAATAGGGGTTCTCCCAGGGGTATGTGTGTACTGTGCCCCTTCTTATCACCTCAAAACATCAAGGGAGAGGCACTATTGGATCCAAAACCATCAATCAAGCATTTGGAATACATGATGGCCAAAGATCCAATCTTGTACACATTCAATAAATGCAATGCAAACAAGACTCTAAATCCACTACCTCAACATGGATGATCAAAGGTAATGGAGACCAAGGAAGATTGGCTCACTTTCATCACTTTGAGTATGAAGTGGACCAATCAACCTTGTGTTCAACATAACGTCCGATTGAACACAATGCAATGCAAACATCATGCTATGCAAACAACATGCTATCTTTCAATGCTAAAGTGGCATGCACAAGACTCTACCATGTAAGCAATGCATGCAAGACATGTTAAGGGGCCAAGAGCACCAAGGCTAGTGAAGAGCATCACACAAGAGGCATGCATTATCAAGCACAAATGACTAAGCCAACTCTGGATAGAGCTCAATCATGCCAAAATAATGGTCTAAACATGCTGAAATGGGAGCTCAAATGCTAGAAGAACATGCACACATGTTGGCCTATAAGTAAGGTATAATACACAACCCTCAAAAGCTATGAAGAAGTGAAGTATATGAGAGTGTGACTACACTATATGCACTGAAATTACATATTGAATGGTGCCATACCATGCAAACATCACATGCATAACATGTTAAAGGCCTCGAAACTCAAAGCTAGTCAAGGCCCTTTACACTACAACCATACTAAGCAATGCTCAAATGACCTTGACCATTCAAAACAGACCTAAGGTAGGTCGAAACAGTAGCAAAAACATGCTAGATTTGTAGCATAGATGGCAAGAAAGATATGCTCATGTATTAGCTCACAAACAAGGCATAAAGGCACAACTCTTAAAAGCTCTTAAGGAGTGAAAGAAGTGAGAACATGACACATGTATAAGCTCTGAAATTACATACCAAATGATGCCATATCACACAAACATCACAAATAAGGCATGCTAAGGGTCTCAAAACTCAAGACTAGTGAGGGCCTTTGCACTATAGCTATACAAAACAAGAGCCATATGACCAAGACAGCCCAAAATAGTCCTAAAACAACCTAAATGGAGATCTAAAACATCCTTGAAATAAGCTAAGAATGGCTAGACTTAGAGGCCAAAACAATAGCACATGTTAGGCAATTTAGCACAATTGCACTACAAGCATACAAAGCAAGCTTCATGTGACCAAACCAGCTTAAACCAGAGTTTAATCATGCCAAAATAGTAGCTAAAACAAGCTGGAGTGGAGCCAACACATGCTAGAATAATAGGCTAACTCATGAGTCATGCAAGGCTAACAAGTAGGATTACACTACAAGTATGAGAAGCATGCAAGAGGTGACCAAACGAGCCAAAAACAGAGTTATGGTAGGTCCAAAAAGTCACAAAAATGTGCTTGAACTAAGCTACAAAAAGGTAGGAAAGCATGCTCATATGTTAAGCCATCAACACATGTAAACAAGACACAAGGAGGGGAGGCCACCCCCTCCTATTTTGGACCTCAAAATATGGTTTTCACCACTGAAAATTCTTTGGATTTCAGTGGTTAGAAGGCCAAGAAATTTTTTTTTGAAAGGCCTTGAAAGATGGCACAAAAAACTGTACAAGCTAAGGAACAAAAGAGAAAGACAACCCCCTAACACAAAATAGGCCTAAACCACCATTTTTAGGACTAAAAAATAGAGTTTTCTTCAGTTTAAAACCAAGCTAAAAATAGTTTGCAAAGGTGGTAAAAACAAGTATGAAAATAAGTTTAAAAGAGGGAGATGCTCACCCTTGCAGCATAGTACAAGAACAACCACTTTTCTTGAGCCAAAACCACCTTTTGGAGCTCAAACAAAGTCCCAAGCTACCTCAGCCCAAAGATGATCCACTCTTGTTGAGGGTTGATAGGTTGAAGATGGTTGTATGCAAGCCTTAAAGCACAAAATCTTTAGAGAGAGTGAAATCTAAAGAGAGGATTTAGAGAGAGAGGCTCCCAAACCTTTTGCCAAATTGTTCTCAAATGTTCTAACCCTTGAATATGAGATATCTAGCTTCAATATATAGCAAAAAGAGAGCCTTAGGTCGAAAATATCTCAAGAGGGACAGCTGTACCAACTGGAACCAAAATATTTGCAGAAAACTGCTTTGTTCCATCTGTGGCCGGCACTGTATCATTGTTGGCTGGCACTTGGTCATCCATGGCCGGTAGGGGTCACTCTTGGACGGCATGGGGCGGCATTGGCCATTCATGGCCGGCACCTGGCCAAAAAATCCCATTCATGGTCATAAACTGCTACCTCTGGTTGGACAGAAAAATCTGCTTTTTGGGCCCAACTTCAAATGGACATAACTCCTTTAGCTGGACTTGTTTTCGGGTCATTCTTGAGCCTAAATTGTAGCCCTGGAAGTCTTCTTTCCAATGGTGGAAGCCTCACTTCAAAATTCCAACTGTTCAAAAAGTTATGCCTGTTTTGGTGAAGCTGCTTAGTTTCGTTCCTTCCCGGATTCATGCCGAACTTCTCCCAAACTAGTTTGCTTCTCTCCTCTCCTCTTTTCTTCAACTCCAAACCCCTAAACAAGGTGTTTTGAAAGATTTTTTTAGAGATTTCATCTCTTTTTCATTCATTTCCACTTTGTCCTTTGCTCGGTTTACTGAAAAATGCAGCATTTAACAAAATGCAAGTGTTGGAACATCGTAGGAACTTTTTCAAAAACTATTTTGAAAGAGAGGGTTTCAAGGTCTAAAATCTTTTGAACAAGATTGTTTTGGTCCAAAAGGGATATGAAGTTGGGATTGACTCTCTCATTGCCGAAGAAATCGAACATTTGCCCTGCACACCTTTCACCACCAAGTAAACCATCAGTAGTGCCCAAGTCTTAAGGGCGGTCAAAAATGGGGTGTCTACACAAGGGCATTCATTTTATGGATTGAGACATGGGATTGTATTCTATGTCCAATAGATTTACTAGTCCAACGTTTAATTAGAAGAGTGAATGTCGTACTAATAGTCAAATACACAAAATTTTCAGCCAAATAGTTTAGGGACTATTTATCTCAGGACTAACATCCCATTGTATTGTAATCCTCCCCTTATCTAGTCGATATAAATAGACACCCTCAAAGGATCTATTTATCTCATTGCAATTCTCCCTTATCTAGTCCATCCAGGAACTATTTATCTCATGTAATGATCACCACATTTTCATGGCACTATGTAGTGAATAATTCTTAAGCTACATCTTTCAGGGTTGGATGGATTGAAACACTTATAAGACTTGTACTTGGATTATACATCCATTAACCAAAGCTTTCTTTATAATATTAGACTAATGTCTTCCCTAAGGGTGTTGACATTACAAGGCATTGGGCTTAATGGAAGCCTACCTAACAAAGGTATTCACACTTTGATCATATTCTTTGAATTAATTCTTTTACCATGTGAATGTGCCATGAGCTATCTAATTTTGTGTGGATAAAATCTCAAGCTAAGCATGACTTCTTTTATTTCATAGTTGGTGTGAACTTTCTAACCTCCAAGACTTAGATCTCAGTGATAATGGTTTTAAGGGAATGCTTCCCTCATGTTTTGGAGACTTAACATCAACTCGATTATTGGACCTCTCTTCAAATCAGTTCACCGGAAATCTTACCCTGTCTCCACTTACTAATCTCACAACACTTGAATACCTATTCCTTTCATATAATCATTTTGAGATCCGACCTTCATTCATCTCATTTTTTAACCATTCAAAGCATAAGATATTTTTAGGTGACAACAACAGATTGAGTGATCAAACTGAGTCTCAAACATGGATTCCTAGGTTCCAACTGTAGGTTTTCAGTTTATCAAATTGTGGATCAAACAAACTTGGTATGAAACTTTCACATTTTCTCTTTTACCAATATGACTTGAGAGTAATTGATCTATCACATAGAATCTTGGTGGGAAAGCTCCCAGTTTGGTTGTTAGAAAACAATACACGATTAGAATCTATTACTCTAAGAAATGGCTACTTCACAAGGCCTTTCCTTTTGCCATTTTATCCCAATTCATATGTTTCTATAATTGATATTTCTGACAATCATCTTGAGGGTCCAATTCCAGCAAATAGAGGTTTGTTCTTTCCCAATTTGTTCAGTTTAAACATGTCTACAAATCAATTTGAGGGTTACATTCCTACTTCTTTAGGTGACATGCACTCCTTGTTGGAATTAGACTTGTCTAACAATATTTTATCAGGGTAGATACCTGAGCATTTGGTAATTGGTTGTTCCTTATTAAGCTTCTTGCAACTATCAAACAATAATTTGTATGACCAAATATCCCCTTTGTTTGTGAATTCTTCATTGGAATATTTATATTTGGACAATAACCATTTTGTGGGCAAAATTCCAGATATCATGTCTCTTCCTCCTTCTTTAGTGGTAATTGGTATTAGCAACAACCACTTGTCTAGAGAGCTTCCAAAATGGATGGGAAACATGACTGGATTGAATGGAATTAATATGTTCTCAAATCATTTTGAAGGTCCTATTCCTATAGAGTTATGCAAACTTGGTCAACTTGAGTTCTTAGACCTTCTTGAGAACAACCTGTCAGGTTATATACCATCTTGCTTCTACAGCTCAAGTATGATGATACATGTCCACTTGAATCAAAATAAGCTAAAGATGTCCGATGACATTTTCATTTTTCAACAGCTCTTCTTTGGTGACTTTAGATGTTAGTGATAACAATCTAAGTGGTACCATTTCTAGCTGGATTGGAACCCTTTCTGAGTTGAGCATTCTTGTCTTAAAATTTAATAATTTGGAAGGTGAAATTCTAGTTCAGTTATGCCAGTTGAAACAATTAACCATATTAGATCTTTCTCAAAATAACTTCTCTGGTCTCATCCCTCATTGCTTCATTGACATACCTTTTGAGACAACCTATACAAAAATCTTCTGTAATGACGAATGGTTGGCGGGACAAATTAGCATTTCCGGTATGGGACTTTGTGAATGGGTCAAAGTCACTGGGAGAAGATGATACATTGCATTATGCTAATGATCGCTTCCGATCTTTGAATATCCATCAACAAGTGGGGTTCACAACAAAGTATGGATTCTATTCATATAAAGGCAAAAGTCTTGACTACATGTCAGGAGTTGATCTCTCTTGCAACCACTTAACAGGGGAAATCCCAATTGAAGTTGGAAAGTTGAGCAACATCCATGCACTAAACTTGTCCTATAACAATCTAACTAGATCAATCCCAACAACATTCTCACATTTGAGGTAGATAGAAAGCTTGGATCTCTCTTACAACAATTTGAATGGAAGAATCCCACAATTGATTGAATTAAACAATTTGGCAATCTTCAGTGTGGCACACAACAACTTATCAGGTCCAATCCTAGATCGGAAAGCTCAGTTTGTGACTTTTGAAGAAAGCAGCTATGAGGAAAATCCCTTTCTTTGTGGACTTCCCTTAAAAACCAATTGCACTGAAATTTTGCCAACATCAACAATGTCAAAAGTCCTGCATAGAGAAGAATATGGTGGTTTCATAGATAGGGAGGTTTTCTATGTCAGCTTTCTAGTCTCTTATATTATTGTGTTGATGGGAATCATTGCAGTTTTGTTCATAAATCCTCATTGGCGACGGGCTTGGTTTCACCTCATTGAAGTATGCATGACCTCTTGGTACTATTTTGTTTTGGACAATTTCACGAAGCTTTGGAGCAATAGAAATGTGTGAACTTTTTATTTTTGATGTAAGTTTTGTATTCGAATCTAAGGAAAGAAATGGTGATTGAAATTTCCAATAGGTTTATGTCAGCAAGATACATCAATGTCTTTTCACAAAATCTTTCCCCTATCTCATTTCTTGTGCCAAGTTGCCACAAACATTTTTATTTCCAAAATTTTTGGTCCATTTTTTAAAATTAGTGCAAAAATGTAAGTATCTACCCTGATTTGGATATGTGGTAGGTCAGGTGTTAATTTTGGGAGTTAAATTAACTTGGGTTGCTATGGGTAGTGCTGGTCATATTAGCAAAAATCAAAATTCTACAGGTGCACTCTTTGCATGAGAGAGATTTTGGGTTATCCTTTATTCTTTAAACAACAAACTCAAATCAATGGATACATGGCCTAAAATGTTTGGTAATTTTGAATAATGATTAATTGAACAAATTCTAATTCAATAAGAGCGGGCTAATCAAACTCATAATACATTTTATTTTTTGTAACAAGGGTGTTTAGAGCTTTATCTTCACTAATTTTCTGGCACATGTAGCTTTTCATTTCATACATATTGGGTGATTACCAACCACAAGATTGGACTCGATTAAATTTTAGGTAGTGTTTAATTTACTATAATGGAGATGGAATGGAATAATTATTCCATTAGAACATTCGTTTTCACATTTGGCTTGCTAATATTTATATTATAAAAAAAATAAATAAATAAAAATCATTTTTGGGTAAATTACACCATTAGTCCTTGTTGTAGTTTAAGTGAAGTGTCAATTTGGTCCCCATATTTTTAATTTGAACAATTTGGTCCCTACGCTTTTAATTTTGTTACTGTAACACCCCCAAATAAATGACATAATGATAAGTTTAATTAATCCATTCAATTGCAACAATCTCAACTCAAATGATCAAATCTCTATGTTTTGTATTTCATTCATGTGAGAGATTTACAAAAGAGGTCCACATGCGATACATATTCAAGCTTTGTAAAGGGTGAATCCATAGCATGTGCAACAGTGAAAACAAAAGAAACAATACAAATGAAATGCCCTAAAGGCTACAAGTTCCAAGGCTTAAGCCCAGTTACATAAAAGATGGTTATCCAAAAATCCACACAATTAAAGCCCTTGGCTTGTCAAAACTTACAACAAAACCCAAAAAAATAAATAAATAAATAAAAGAGCCTGGTGCTCTCAAAACATATTCCTTGCTTTTGCTAGGCGGAATCACCACATCCTTCCCTGTACAATTCCATTAGGGGTGAGTACAAAACCCAGTAGAGATATTTAACAAAGTATATATGTTTAGTAGTCTCATATATGTATAAATTCAATGCCATGCCATGTCATGCACTAAATACCACAAGTTTTACTCTATTGAAGAAAAAAATCATATGCACTATTCTTTTAAAGTAATTTCACCATCTCAGTAAATTTCAACATTTAAATACGGAGTGGTAAATACGACTCATGTAATCCCAAGGTTGGTGTCTGCAAGTAGGCATAACAAGCACTACCAAATCACCACTTTACCGGCTCCTAACCGAAAGGCACGTGGTACCTGTAACGCCCCAAAGAAATTGTACAATATAAACTCAAAAACTACCCATTACATCATCTTGTTTCCAAATCAATAACCTCCAATTACATTATCTTGTTTCCAACTCAATAATTTCCATTACTTAATGTATACGGAAATAAAGTCTCAACATTAACATCATTATCAAATCTCCAACATTTGTATTCGTTAAACATCAAGAAATTTACAAAAAATATTCCACATGCGATTACACATTCAACATTCCTAGAATATGAATCTATAGCATGTGGCACAATAAGTCAAATACAAATTAATGTTCTCAAGGGCTACAAATTCCAAGGCTTAAGCCCAGTTACATAAAATGATTTTTGAACCCATACGTATAAAGCCCTTGTGTAGACACCCCATTTTTTACCGCCCTTAAGACTTGGGCGCCACTAATTGATCACTCAATGATGAAAGTTATGATGTGCAAATGTGCGATTTCTTTAGCAAAAAGAGCTTCTAAATCCCAACCTTACACCCCATTTTGGACCAAAACTATTTCGACCAAAACTATTTCAGACCTTAAAACCCTCTCTTTCAAAATATTTTCGAAAATGTTTCTACGATGTTCCGAGGCTCGCATTTCGTAAAATATTGCACTTTTTGGTAAACTGACTAAAAAAGTGGAAATAAATGGAAAATAGGTGAACTCTTTGAAAAATCTTTTAAACCTCTTATTTATAGGTTTGGAGTTGAAGAAAATAGGAGGGGAGGGGAGAAAACTAGTTGGGAAATGGTTGAGCATGAAATCGTTAAGAGAGAACTGGGCAGCCTTCACTAAATCAGGCCTATCCTTTTGTACACTTAGACTTTAGTTGTAAGGCCACCACCATTGGAAATTGGACTTCTGGGACTTCAATTTAGACTTAAGAATCTCCTAAAGCCAAGTCCGGATGAGGGACATATGGCCGTTTAAAGTTAGGCATCCATCCCATTAGGACAAAACTGACCAGCCTTCAGAAAAATAGTCATACTCTTTGAATACTTACAATTTAAATGTGAGGCAACCTCCATTGGAAAGTAGACTTCTGGGGCTTCAATTTAGACTCAAGAATGACCTAAAATCGAGTCCGGATAAAGGAGATATGCCCATTTGAAGTCAGGCCTGGATGTAGATTTTTTGTGGCTGGCAAGTGGCCATTTGTGGACGGCAGGCAACCATTTCTATCCTGCCGACCACCGCTACTGGCCTGCCGGCCACTAGTGTAAAACCCATATATTTTTGCCAACTGTTTCCACAAAGCTCTAGTTGTTCCTTTTTTGATATTTTCGACTGAAGCTCATATATTTCTATATGTAAAGGACCTTCTCTCTTAGTTTAAAGGTTAGAAACATTTAGGAGTGAGGAAATAATTTTGGAAAATTCCTCTCTCTCTACAATTCTCTCTCTCCCTTTCTACTTCATAGCCTTTGCCTAAACGCTCTAAACCAAACCTAGAGAGCTTCTTGCTGAGGTGATTTGAGCTTGAATTTGAGCTATTGAAACACTTGAGAGTGTGAAATTAGTGGTTTATAACTCAAAGAAGCATTCATCTTCAAGAGGTATACCTTCTCTTGCTTTTGTACCATCTCTACACTACTTGTTTTCCATCTTTTCTTGTTGTTTTTAAGCTCTTTAAAGCCTGTATTTTTGGGCTGAAACTTGTGGTTTAAGGCCCTTCTTTACACCTTGCTTCTAAGGCCTTTGCCCTTGTATTTCCCACTTTGTTGTCAAATCTTTTGGAGCCTTTTAACACTGATTTTCAAAGTTATTTAAGTGGCCAAAATCATGTTTTGAAGTCTAAAATTGGAGGGGTTAGCCTCCCCTCCTTGTATCTTGCTTACTAGCTTAGTTTGTGCTATGTTTAGCTTATTTTTCTAGCTATTGTTAGCTCAATTCCAACATGTTTTAGGACTGTTTGTAGACTATTTTATCACTATTCTTAGCTATTAGTTGCATTCAAGCTTTGTTTTGCATGCTTCTAGTGTAATTGTCCTCATAAGCTTGGTGTTTTAGGCCTTAGACATCATCTTATTTGAGTTGATTGCATTTATTTATGGCTTTCCAAACTTCTGATCACTCTTAATCATCTCTACAACGTCCCTCCTTTCTTGGCTTTTGTTTTGTTTTGAAAGTGGTTCAAACTATTTGTTTGTTTAAGCATGAGATTGAGATGTCATGCTTAATGGTTTAATCCCTTAAGGGGTTCATTACCAATGGTATGATGTCTCTTTCGCGCCAAAGCAACTCTTGGTTTGAGCCCTCTTTCCATTAGAGGACTTAAACTCACCTTTGGACTCAATGAATTAAAGGATGGTTGGTAATTAAAATGAAGTAATTAAAATAGGACTAAAATGATGCAAGATAAGAATTTGTTTTTTGTGTTCAATCGGACATTAATTGAACACATGAAAGCCTGAGGCATTTCATACTCATTAGTAATCAATGGTTCAAGTTTCCAAGGTCACCACTTCCCTTGATCAATTCATGAAAGGGAGGAGGTTTGAGTCTTATTTTGTTGCATTTATTAAACTTGCACACTTTGATTCATAAGCCATCATGAAATGAAATTACTTAAGTTGATAGTTTGTGGACCAAATTTACTACTCCTTTGATTTGTTCATGATAGGGAGGGATGAGTTGTGCAGACAACCCTTGAGAATACCTTGTGCATACTCTATTTGTTCTCTGTTGCAGCAAGATGAACCCTGTAGCAGTGGCCAACAGGCCATCACTGGTGGCCGGCAGGCCCTCACTCCTGATCGGCCGGCCACTAATGCAATATTTAGCAGTGTGTTTTTTGAGCTGAGCAGAGCTGTTCTGGAGGTGAACAAAGGTGTAAGTGTTCTACTGTGTAACAGAGAGCTTCTAGAAGCAAAACAGTGGCCTTTTCGGGTGGAAACCGAGCACATGCATGAGAATTCCTCGCATACCGAGCATGTTTAAGTTTAAATATTTAGTTTAGATATTTGTTGTAATTAATTAGTTATAGCTAGTTAATTTTGTAAAGTGTTATAATTAATTAGTTAGTTAACTAATTGTTTGATTTCATCTTGCAATTATTTTAGTTAACTAGAATAGTTAATTCATTTGTTGTAATAATTGGTTAAGTAGTTTAGCTAATTTAATTTGTTTTGTAATAATTAGCTTAGCTAGTTAGCTAGTTAGCTAGTTAGTTCATTCGAACTCTCCTTTGTGAGGGCATAATGTTGTAATAATATGTATGTCTTCCAACCCCACGCCTGTAGACACCCCATTTTTGACCGTCCTTAAGACTCAGACATCATCGATTGAGCGTTCGGTGATGGTGCATGTTGTGCTCGTTTAGAGGTTTCGGAGTTTTGGCTAAGAACCTTGCCTCCGGGCCTCTGAACTCTTTGTACTTCGGCTTGGTTTGTGGACCGAATCTTGTTTTCTCTTCCCGGAGTGAGGGAGAGGTCTTGTAGACCATCTCTTTGTGGTCGTAGACCACTTCTTCTGGTCGTAGGCCACTTTTCCCGTTTGGAGACTAGTTTTCGATTTTTGGAGCCTTTGGCCGTGCGCCTTGTCTAGGGACCGCTTAATGTTCTCCGTTTAGTGTGATTTTTGAACCACACCTTGTTGCCTCTGCCTAGAGGGACACTATGGTCCGGGAGACCACTTTTGTGCTTGTATACCACTTTTGATGCTCATCAGCTAGTTTTTGGGACTTTCGGCCGCGTGCTTTGCCTCCTGATATCTCGTCTTGCATCCGCTTTGGTTTGTTTTTGGTACAAACCTTGGTTTCCTTGTTTGGAAGGTGGTACAAGGGTGGCAGACCAGTATTTCTTCTGGCCGACCACTTTTCCTTCTGCCAGCCAGTTTTCTGGTCAGACAACTGGCATTCTTGGTCTTTGGGGCATCTTTTCTGGTCGACCACCACTCCACTTGCTTGTTCTTGTGCCCTGGACTTCTCCCACCTATGGCCAACCAATTTTTGTCCTTGGAGACCACTTGAAGTGGTCGGCTGCTTTTTGACACCTTTTTGGAGATATTTTCCTCCAGCTGGCACAACTGGAGGACATTAGAGCCATCCTCCATACACGTGTATGGAGGGATTGGCTTGTTGCTTAGCTTCTCCTAGAAGCTTTGCCTTTCCTCTTCTATAAGAGGAAGGCTCCTCCTCCCTTCTCTAGGTTAAAAAAAAATCAGCTGAGAGGGATAGATATAGTGTTGTATCTATATCTCTTTGTTTGTCCATTTTTGTGCTTCAAAAGTGTAGATTGTCTTAGTTTAACACACAAACACACACTTAAACACCTTGCTTGGGTTGCTGAGGCTTCAAGAAGTTGTTTTTGGTGTTCTTGGGTTGGTTTAAGCTCAAAGAGGCTGCTAGAGTTGTAGTGGTTAAGGTGGTCTTCAAGGGTGAGCATTTGACCTTTAAATTCCCCTTTCTTGCTTAAGTTTTTAGCCCTTCTTGCATACGTTTTAAAGCTTGGCTCTTAACTAGAAAAAGTTCTATTTTTGTGTGCTTAAGACCTTTGTTTCAGGTCACTTTTTCGTTTGGGGTGGTTTACCTCCTCTTAGGCCTTGTTTTGAGCCATCCATTTAGGCTCTTGTTGAAGCCTTTGCATGACCTTCCTACCACTGAAATCCAGAGGATTTTTAGTGGTGGGACGGTGGTTTTGGAGTCCTAAATAGGAGAGGGTCATCCCCTCTCCTTTGTGTCTTGTTTACTTGCTTTGAATGCCTCATATGTGAGCACCTTTGTTAAGTTCATGTTGGCCATGTCTTAGCTTGTATTTGTGGTTATTTTGCTGTGGCATGCCACTTTTTTTGCTTGGTTTTGTCACTCAATGCCAGGGCCGGCCCTGCCCTAAGGCAGGTAAGGCTTGTGCCTTAGGCCCCATATTTTGGCCCAAAAATAGGGCCCCCAAATTTAAAAAATTGTTATAGGTTCAACCCTTTTTTTTTTTTTTTTGGTTTTAAGATCAATTTAAAGGGCTCCAAATATTTTATTGGGCCCATGTATAATTTAGCCCATATTTATTTATAAATGTGTTTGGCCCATATTTATTAAAATGAAAATATATAAATAAATAAATAAAAAACAATAGGGCCCCTAAATTTGGTAAAACATATAAACATATATAACATAGGGCCCCTAAATTTGGTAAAATATTATAGGCTCAATTTTTTTTTTTTTTTTTTTTTGGTTTTAGGATCAATTTAAAGGGCCCCAAAATATTTTTTTGAGTCCATGTATGATTTACTCCATATTTATTTATAAGTGTAGTTTGGTCGATATTTATTAAAATGAAAATATATATTAAAAAAAAAAAGTGTTTGGGCTCAAGAAAAATAATACATACAATATATGGGCCCTATTTTTTTTATTTTTTATTTTTACCTTCTTTATCTATTAGATTTTAGTGAAATAAATAATTTTGCTCAAATTTTTTTACCTAGGTCTTTATCAATTTTAATTGAATAATTTTTTCCTAATTTTTTTGTTCTAATTTTGTTTTATTAAATTGTTTTATTTATAATTTTAATGATTATATGTGTAAGTAAATTTTTTTATGGCTACAAGCAAATAAAAAAGTTGTAACTTATCGTTTTATTCATGAATTTTTTTTCAATATAAAAGGGCCCCCATTTTCGAAATTCGCCTTAGGCCCCGACGAACTCAGGGCAGGCCCTGCTCCATGCATGGTTAATACACTTGTAGTGTAAATCACACAAACTAGTCTTGTATGCCTCATGTTTGAGCATGTGTTTCTAGCTTGTTTTGGGGCCATCTCGTTAGGTTTTTGTTGTTGTTTTACCATACCTTAGATCTGTTTTGGGTTGGTTTGGTTGGCTCTTGCATGCCTAATACACTTGTAGTGTAAACCTCTTAAACTAGCTTTGTATGCTTCATGAGGTAGCATGACATTCTAGCTTGATTTCTTTCCATTTCAGCATGTTTTTGGTGATGTTTTACCATGTCATGACTCTGTTTTGATTTGGTTTGGTTGGCCTTTGCATGCTTCATGCACTTGTAATGCAATCCCATGAAATAGCCTAACATGCATCATGCTTTGACATGTCATTTTAGCATGCTTTTGGCTTAGCTCTGAGAAGACTTTGTTCATGTTTTGCCATGCTTAAGGTCTGATTTTGGTTGTTTTGGTCATGCATGACTTGCTTTGTATAGCTATGGTTCAATCTAGCTTGTCAGCTTTGTGCATTGAGTCCTCTAGCATGCTTTACTTGGACTATATGAATGATTTGGAATCATTTATTATGTGATTTCAGTCCATGTTTCATGGCCATACACTTGCATTTGTCACTTAATCAATGCGTTGGAGGGTTGGTCCTTTATGCCTTAACATGAACCATTGCGTATGCCTTCATGCCTTAGCTTGCGAGCCATCATTTCAGTGGGTTTTTTGGGGTTATTATGCCATGATATAACTCTGATTTTTGTTGGTTGAGTCATCCCATGCTTGGTCCCAATAGGTGTAGTGTAATCCACCTTATTTGCCTTGTATGTATCATGTCTCATGCCCCTCATGTTAGCATGTTTTGGCTTCCTTCCTTGCATGTTTTAGTCTCATCTTAACATGTTCTAGGACTGTTTTGGGTTGCCTTAACCATATGCTTCATGTTTTGTATACTTGTAGTATAAATGCTCTTGTTTGCTTCAAGGTTTGAGCACCATTGCATGCTTCATTTGTGTTGTGTACATGATTTGACATCACTTAACATGACATTTCAGAGCATGTAGCATTGCCATATTCCCACTTCATTCATGCTTTAAGTGCATTTGAGTGTTGTGCATTGTTGCCTTGTTTACGGCTTAGCTTGTATGCTTGCATGCCTAGGTATTTGAGCCATCATCTCAACATGTTTAGGTCCTTATTTTGACCTATTTGAGCTCTGTCCATGCTTAATTCATGCATTTGTGCCATGTATTGCATGCCTCCTATGTGTTGCTCTTTGCTAGCCTTCATGCTTTAGGACCTTTGCATGCCATACTTGTGTTGTTTGAATGATTTGGTATCATTTCTTACCTCATTTCAGTGCACTTAGTGTTGTTACACTTCCACTTTTATCACTCCTTGAGCACTCTTGAGAGTTGTGCTCTTTGGCCTACTTGATTGGCCAATGCATTGTGCATACATGCTTTGCATTTTGGTGCCTTTATTTTGGTGTTATGGCCACTGATTTGGGCATGGCTGAGGCCTATCCATCTTGGTTTAAGTCCATTGTTGCATTGTGTATGCCATGTTATAATGTGTTGTGCATGTTATGTTGTTGTTTGCATTGAGCATGCCACAATCATATTGCATTGAGTATGTCATATTGTCCATAGCATTGTGTATGCCATGTAGTCGCATTGCATGTTTGCCATGTTGCTTGCATTTGTGTTTGGAATAGGTGTTAGTCCAAACACGAGAAAAGAGGGACGTTTCATACTTCAAGTGATGAAATGTGCCTCAATTCTCGGTCGCCGACGTTCTTGATCATGCATGATAGAGTTTTAGGCTTTATGTGTTTACTTGTGCATTCATTTTATATTGAATTGTGCAACTTCGCCTCTCGGCCATCATGCATTGAAATGCGCGATTGGTGGCCCGAGGGTCGAGAACTACACTCCCTTGAGTTCATTACATGATATGGAGGGTGGTTGTGCACACATATGCTGCAAATACATTGCCATGCCCTTTCTTGCTCTCTGTTGCAGAAAACTGGAATTCAGCAGCAACAACTGGCCGGCCAGCCAGAAAAACTAGCTGGCCGACCACTTTTCTGGTTTTTCAACAACCAAAAGTGGTCGGCAGTTGTCTGGAGCAACCAAAAGTGGTCGGCCACCCTCCCACAGGTCTCCCAGGGTGGAGTTTCATCTTTCTGGAGCTTGGTGCAAGTTCCTGAGAGCGTATTGCAAACAGAGGCGAATTGGGGCATCGCATTGGATTTCCGAACGAGGCAACCAGACGTGCATGCATCCTCCTTGCTTTGAGGCTCCTGTTTTATTGTTTTCCTTAGCTGCCATGCTTAGATAGCTAGCTTATGCTTTGGTTTGTAATTTATTAGTTAATATGTTTAGCTAATTCAATTCGTTTTGTAATAATTAGTTAACTAGAATTAGTTAATTAATTCGTTTTGTAATAATTAGTTTAATTAGCTTAGATTAGCTAGTTAGCTTCTTATTCGGTCCCTCCTTCGAGAGGACACATTGTTGTAATAAGCATACGTGTGTGTGATGCATGTCTTCCAACCCCCATTTCTTTCTCCTTTTTACTTAACCGCTTACGATGGTTAGTTTTAGGGCATATTTTGTTTAGCATACCTTATGCTTGCATGCGTGCATCCATTCATCTGTTTTGCATGCACTGGGCTGGACGCATCATACTAATTGCATTGTATTTCAATTCCTATTTGAATACATTTACCAAGTTGCATTTTCACATGACATCTTAGGATAGCCGAGCCTATCTTAATTGCATTTTCGCATGTGTTGCATTAGCCATCTTAACATGAACTAGGATCATGCATGATTTCTGACTAGTTCTCTGTTTTGGCTCGGATGTTTACGCTTTAGCATACTGCATGTGTGTTAATGTTGCCATGAAAGCATGCTTGCCATGAGGCTACCTGCTTATGTGATATAACTGCCTGAATACCTATGGGTGAAGGTTGGATTACTTGAATTGGAACAATTCATTGAAATCCGTGTTTTAGCCTACTTGCGAGTAGCAAACTTCAAACCATTTTCAAACGAATATGCAATGCTTTGTCCCAAATTAGGCGATCTAGTCTATACTTGTTTGCCGTACGCATCACATAGTAAGATTAGCTAATTAATCGGAATAAAAGCACATGTGTTTTCAAAAACAAGATATCATGTTTAGTACAGGCCGATCTTTGATCGGGCGAGCGGGGGTGCTCATTATATGACCTTCCTCAATCGTACCCAAGTTCCTGAGCCGAGGCAACTTTGGTGATGACGGACATGTGGCCTTAGGCACGAGTCAGGGTTTCCTAAATTTCTCAAAAATAAAATATTTAGGCAGCGACTCTGTATTTGGCAAAGCAGTCCATGTTTGGCACTTCTTTATTAAAAATCAGTTTTTCAAAATGATTTGCCGGATTTGGACTCTTTGGTGATTTATCGGTATTACATCACACATTGTAAGATTAGATTCAGAACCGTGATATTTGAGTCCAAACTGTAGTAGCTCAGAACAAAACGAGATCCGTGCCGTTTCGCAAGAGACGCGCGGATGTCGGAGAGTTCCCAGGAGCGCGTCTACAACGTCTTTCTCCTTTTTATTTACTAGCTTATGATGGTTAGTTTAGGGCATCATGTTTTGTTTAGCATTCCCATGTTTGCATCCATTTGTCTTGCATGCACCGAGGCTCGGTTTATCATTCTAACTTGCATTGTTAGTTTAATACTTCTTTGAATACGTGCTTAGACCGCATGCTATCAAAATTGATTCGCATGTCATTTTAAGTAGCTGAGCCTATTTAGATTGCATATCGCATGTGTTGCATTAGCCATTGCATAGTTAGGATCATGCATTTTTCTAACTCTTTTGTTTCTCTTGGCTCGCCTCGAAGTACTAGGTGAGCATTTCTGTGTTTTAGCATATTGCATTGTATGTTGATGTTGCCATGAAGCTAAGTGCTTAATTGCTATAACTCTTGAATGCCTGTGGATGAAGGCTAGTTGATTGAATTGGAATAATTTGAGTAATGTTTATATGCGATTACTTTTTCAAGTGGCACATATTTCGAAACAAATTTCAAAAACAAACATGAATCAAGTGTTCTAATTCTTGCAATTTAGTCTATACTTGTGTGTGCGCATCAGATAGTAATGCTAGCCTAATAAACCGAAACAAGAGCATATAATGTAAATAAGATTCATTCATGATTAGTAGAGGCTGATCTTTGATCGGACGAGCGGGGTGCTCAATTCATGACCTTCCCGTCTCGTACCTAAGTTCCCGAGCCGAGACAATCTTGGTAATGACGGACATGTGGCCTTTGGCACGAGTCGTGTGTTTCCTAAATTTCCCAAAAAATATTCAGGTGGCGACTCTGTGTCTGGCAAAGCAGTCCATTTTTGGCAATTTGATTCAAAATCGATTTTCCAAAAGATTTTTCAGATTAGGACTCTTTGGTGTTTATCTATTTCACATTGCACTTGTGGAATCAAATTCAGAACCGCGGGAGTCCGATACTGTAGGGCATATTCAATCTCCGAAAGGGGGCGCGAAAAAAGTTGAGCTACACCTTGGCTTGTCAAAACAACTACAACAAAAGGAAATGTAGACACCCCATTTTGATTGCCTTTAAGACTTGGGCGCCTTACTCTAAACACTCAATGATGAAATGTTACACTGTGCAATTGTTCGATTCTTCAGCAAAATGATTCGGTTTCAAACTTTAAAACCTAAACCTTGTACCCTCTTTGAACCAAAACCTTATTTTTTCTAGCCTGACCACTCAGAGAAGAGTCGGCCACTCAGAGAAGAGCTAGCCAACAAGTGGCCGGTAGGCCATTTTCAGGTGGCCAGCTGTACCTCTTCATGGTCGACCGGCCATGTTTGCCAACAGTAGATATTTTGTAACAACCAGTTGTCCCCATATACAAGCTTTGCCCCAGCTGTCTCTTTGCTGATATTTCTGATGTGAGAAGTTGTTTTTCTATAAATACAAGATCTCCCTCATGGTTTGGGGCTAGAAAAATTTTGCCAAAGAGCCATAGCTTGTCCAACACACTTTCCTCATCTCTTGCAATATACATACACTATACATACACCTTACAAGCTAAAACTTGAAGCTTTTGTTGAGATTCTAGAATACAATATTAGCTCCTTGAGAGTGCTTAGCTTTTGGTTTGTAAACTAAGGAGCTCACCCTCTCTTTCAAGAGGTAAACTTGGAGCTCTTTTACCATCTTCTCTCTTTTTTTTCTTTGTCATTCCATACTAATTTCAGAGTTATTTTTTTAGCTTAAAATGTGATTAAAACTTGGTTACAAGTGAGGACCCTTTCATTGGCTAGCTTACTAATTGTTTACCCCTTTGTTTTTCTTTCATTTTTTTGCTTTCTTTTCACTTTATTTGGCTAAATTTCACTACCTTTATAGCACTATTTTTAGCTTGTTTTGTGTGATATGGCTTGAATATGGGCTTATAAAAGGGTCCTAGTCCGCCCTGCTACTTGTGCTCTTACTTTCTATGCTTTAAATATCATATTTGCGTTGTTGGAAGTCCTCTTGGATTTGGCGTGTTTAGGATATAGCGGCCAATCCATTGAGTTGATCATTTGTGGCTTTCCTTATATAACTTGGAACCTTGTGGTCATGAGAGGATTAGAGCTTAGGCTTAGCCACCCTGCTACAAGTTCACTTACCTAGTGTAAATTTCTTGCTTTCATATTATTGTTGTCCACTTTGAAGCTAGGTAGTACCTTCCGTGTTCAAAGTGTTGAAAAACTCTCTTTTCAATCATTTTTTAGAACATGGAAATGAATATCTCATCTTTATTCCATAAAAAAGAGGAGTGGTCAACAATTTTGGCAAGTTGTGTGTTTAAGCTTTGATAGATAGCTTGTTTTTTTGTTTTTGTTTTTTTATTTTTTTTGTTTTTTACCTGCTTTGTTGCTCCTAGAGAGCTCTTCCTTGAGAAGTGTTGAAAACTCTCTCCTAGTTCCATTTTGAAGCATGGAACGGGATGTTTCATCCTTATTAGTCGCTGTCAGTTGCTAATGTATGAATCAAAATAGCTGTAAAGCAAAAAAGACTGTGTTTCGAGTTACATCGTGGGCCGCTACCTTGTCGAAGTACTGGAGGAAAAACATGAAGGGCTCACGAGTCCTACGGCGAAGCTGGCCGTCGCATACCCGAAAAAAGAGGACCGTCAATGGAATCTTATCTACAGGCTCTGGGGCAAGAGTCAGGAAGTGTGCATATACCCATAACTACAAGGAGAATACAGAGGTATGTAATCAACACAGTATAAACAGATGCAGAAAGTGCAAAGCAGAAAGCACAC
Organism: Camellia granthamiana; assembly: GCA_036172215.1. Taxonomy (NCBI): domain Eukaryota; kingdom Viridiplantae; phylum Streptophyta; class Magnoliopsida; order Ericales; family Theaceae; genus Camellia; species Camellia granthamiana. Next base: position 78,195,663 of record CM069916.1, read on the forward strand.
AATATAAACAGATGCAGAAAGTGTAAAGCAGAAAGCTTACAGTATGAACAAATGTAGAAAGTGCAAAGTAGAAAGCACATGTGTTGAACGGATGTAAAGCAAGAAATGCTGAACAGAAAATGTAAAGTGTAAAGAGGGAACTGAGAAGTGTACCACCTAGGCTCGCCAGTAGCCTTCAACCAAGTTCCCTCGCAGACGGGAGGAAGAACTCATATATCCGTATAATGTGGCGAGGCCGGCTCTACCTCAATCATAAAACCGAACTCAAGGAAGAGTCACCAAGGCACTCAGCAAATACAAGCCCACGGTGTTCCACCTGTTTGAAAACAGGGTGGTATCAAATATGAACATCAGGAAGCCCCTGGCATACTACTCTATCTCCTCTATTGTCTTGGGCTTAGTCCCCCTGAACTACCCCTCAAACCAGGTGTATCGCACCATGCCCGTCCGGTATATCGGTGGATGTGCCCCAAGCAGGTCGAGCCAGGCTGCCTCCCACTCTTCCATATCTGGATCAAGAGGGATCGGATCACCCCCTACGCCTAAGCCGGTGATCATGGAAAAGTCGTAAGGAGTCATCGTCATCTCTTCTATGGTGGAAAAGTGGAAGGAGTTGGTGGTGTCCCATCACCTCTCCACCAGTGCTGCTAAGAGAGAGGACGGCTCGCGGTAACCCGAGTTAAACTAGAGCAGAAGAGGCCAAGGCCTGCCTCGTCAACAATGTCACGAACTCCAACTGGGAGCTCGTCATACCAATCTCGAGCAATCGTCGCACCATAACCCCTAAAGGTGCGAGACTCACCCTGTGGCAATGCATAAGATGTAATCAGATCAAGGCGGTATATGAGATGCAATCAGATCAAGGAAGTGTATAAGACACAGTCAGATGAAAGCAATGCAAGAAATGCGAACAATTAAGGGCAAAAATGCATAGAAATAGAGTTCGTACCTCAATGGCAATGGCCGATAAATGAGACTCTGGCTTCCTCAACAGGAGGTCCTCTGGCGCATCATTGGTGAAATCAGTAAAACATCTGATGCCTCCGATAGTGGGCAATATGTGTGTCTGAGGATGATACCTCACTGGATCAAAAGGCCGTACACTCAACAGTAATGGCTCTGGCTCGACCTCTGGCTCGGCCTCGATGTCCGCCTCAAATTTTACTGGAGGAAGCTCGAGAGAAGCCCCATCATGAGAAAAATCGTCTACCGTCTAAAAATAGGTGCGAGATGGATGAAAAGTGAAGAAAAGTGAAGAAAAAGGGGTAAACTTGGAAAAAGTCAACCCTAAGAGAGAGAAAATGAAGGAAAAAGTCAAAGTTGGGAAAAGTGCACAGAACTCAAGAGAAACTCAAGGGGAATGAGCCTAGAATATGGAAATGAGGAAAGAAGCGTCGAAATCAAATTCCAATCGGTTCAAAGCGAAGAGAACTAGAAGGATTTAGCAAATAAAGTTTGTGTAGGGCGATGGAAAACGTGTAAAAAGCTCAGATCTAGAGAGGGAAAGCACCTAGAGAAAGAAAGAGAGCATTTTCGGTCAAGAGGGTGTGAGGAAATGAGCCCTAGTGGCTTGTATTTAAAGGCACGTGCATGAAAAGATAGCTTTGCCCCGAACTGCCATCAATGGCTAGCAAGGCACCATCGACGCCGAGCAAGGCACACCAGTGGCCGGCGGCCCCCTCTTGTGGCCGGCGGGTTTCCAAAGGTCTCCTCTGTGTCCCTGGTTCTGTTTTGTGTCCTTGGATTTCAAAATTGAAGGGATTGTTTCATTATTAAGTTCAGAATGCCTCTATGGAAGCTTATAACTGCATTTCCAGTGCACGATGTTCGTCACTCATTAACATAAGCAAGGTGTATCCTTTTGAACATATTGTAACTTTTCTGAGAGGCAAATTTGAAGTTGTTCTTGAATTGGTTTTGACGAATATGCTTTTATTGTTGCATAGAATATGTGTTTCTTTGTTGTTGCATGGAACGTGCATTCCACTTATACTGTCGCATAGAACATGTTCTTACTCTAGCTGCATAGAATGTGCTTCCGCTCTTGCATTATGCATAGAACATGCTTATTGCTTTCGCTCTTGAATCATGCATGGAATATATGCATTTGTCTTTGAATCATGCATAGAATATGCTCTCAAATTGTTTGGTTCACATAGAACATGCCATTATATCTCAGTTGTTGTCTTGCATAGAATATGCATTTCCTATTCGTTACATGTGCATAGAATATGCGCTTCTCCATTATTGCATAGAATATGCGCTTCTCCATTATTGCATAGAATATGATTTCATTCTTGTTTCATGCATAGAAAATTCACTATCGTTACATAACATGCTTTTGTACACAGGCACGATATTGTATATACAGTTCATTTAGCGGAGCCAACACAAACAAACGATATTTTATGTACAGTCCATTTAGAGGAGTTCTAGGTAAAATCATTTGTGCCCTTTGAATCATATCCTTTTACTCTCCTTCCTCTCGCGTGCAACATGTTAGGATAACTCCTTTTAGTTAAAAACATTTGAGTGCGTCCTGATGTTCATACCATCCTTCGGTTAAAAACATTTGAGTACGTCCTGATGTTCATACCATCCTTCGGTTACCTCCCTTCGGTTAAAAACATTTGAGTGCATCCTGATGTTCATACCATCCTTCGATTAACTCCCTTCAGTTAAAAACATTTGAGTGCGTCCTAAAGTTCATACCATCCTTCGGTTGCCTCCCTTCGGTTAAAAACATTTGAGTGCGTCCTGATGTTCATACCATCCTTCGGTTATCGTCCTTCGGTTAAAAACATTTGAGTGCGTCTTGATGTTCATACCATCCTTCAGTTAAAAACATTCGGGTGTGTCCCGGTGTTCACACCATCCTTGTTTTCTTCTGCGTGCAACGCGTTAGGATCTTGTTTGACATCTTGGGTATGCTCGATGATTTTGTTGCTCTTCGTCTTTCCTGCGCGTCGTGTAGTTAAGCTTGTGTAATTTTCTTACATCCTTTGTGCATGAAATGTGGTTTGGCTCGTAATTTCCACACGTGGTGTGTTTGCTTACTCCTTCTTATGATTGAGATTGCTATGCCCTATTTCGGTCTGTTTAATTGTGGCATTTTCATTGCATTGCGTTTGCATTTAAATGTTTCATTGCATCGTCTCATTGCATGATCATAAATTATGTTCTTGCATCATGCATATCATTTGCATCTTGCCCCAGAACTACGTTGGTTTGATTCCTTGCAAAGGGATACATAGGCAGCCTGCGGGCGCAACCATTTGTTTTTTGTCTTGATTGTTTGTCCAAATCTTACGGCCTTGTCAAAATGGGTCGTCTCTAGGCTTTCACATTCACTCACGTCATCTCATAACTCCAAGTTCTGTCAAAGAGGGGCAACTGTAGACACCCCATTTTTGACGGCCCTTTAAGACTTTGATGTTCTTGTAGGTACATCCGATGATGAGTCTGTTTGATTGCTGAACGCTTGAAGTCTCTAGCAGAATGCCATAGCTTTGAGCATTTCAAACCCTGCATCCATTTTGTCTCATCTTTGGACCATGCCTGGGTCTTTTCAGCCTGAAGTTTCTGATGGCCTGCTGGCTATCCTTGGAGGCTACCGGCCACCACTTCACCTTTGCCGACCATTGATGTGCATTGCTTGCCATCAATGAAGCCTTGCCGGCCACCACTGATGGCCGGCCAGCCACCACTGTATGCTGCAGATATTTTGTGATATTTTGTGCCAGTTGTTTGCACAGATTCATGCATCTTCCTACATGTGTGTGGCTGGATGTTTGTGAGGGAAATTTGTGTTTTCTATATATAGGACCCCTCTCTCTCATGTTTAGGGGTTAGAAAAATTTGAGACATAAAATTTCTCTCTCTCTCTCTCTCTCTCTCTCTCTCTCTCTCTCTTGCAAAATTATGTGTGTTTGCCTAGTTTCTCTACACTTTTGCCTACTTCTCCTAAACCAAATCCTCTCACCTTTGAGCTGAGATTCCTTGGGGCCTTCTTAGAGCTCTTGAAGGTGGTTTTGGCTTGAGCTTGTGCCTAAAGTGTTCTTTGCTTTAAGAGGTAGAATACTAGTCTTGTTATCTTGTTTTCAATACTTGTTTTTCTATCTTTTTCAATTTTTTTGGGGCTATTTTTGAACTGTAAAAAGCTCTGTTTTTGTGGCTTAAAAATGGTGGTTTGAGCCCTTTTTTAGTTAGGGGGTGGTTCACCCTTCTTGTTTCTTAGTTTATAAAGCTTTTGATGCCTTTATCCATCACTTTCAAACCAATCTTTTTGGGCCTTTTAACCACTGAATTTCAAAGGTTTTTTAGTGGCAAAAATCTCATTTTGAAGTCCAAAATTGGAAAGGTTAGCTTCCCCTCCTTGTATCTTGTTTGCATGCTTAGTTAGCCTTACATGTTAGCATGTTTTTCTAGCTTAACTTAGCTTAAGTCCAGCATATTTTAGCCTCTGAAATAGCCTGCTTTAGCTCTATTTTGGGCTGTTTGGTTTATTTGAACTTTGTTTTGAGTAGTTGTAGTGTAAATCCTTGCACTAACTTGTTGTTTTAAGGCTTTAAACATCATTGGTGTGACTTGGCCGCATGTTTTTAGTGCTTTTATCACTCAATTTCAGCACCTAAATCTCTACAACCTCCATCTTTGCTTCATTCTTTCATTTTCTTTTGAGGTTGTTTCAAACTTGGGATCCTTAAAGCTTGAGATTGAGGTCATGCTCAATGGTTTAATCCTCTTTGAGGGTTCATTATCAAAGGCATCATCTCTCTCTTGCCTTACACTATCCCTTGGTTGACACTTCCTTCACCTTAGAGGATACTCACCAATGGATAAATTGATTAAAGAATGATTTGGTAATTAAAATGTGTAAACAAAATTGGCAAGTAAAAGTGACAAGATAAGCATGTCTTTATGTTGCATTGCATGTGTTCAAATCGGATGTTAATTTGAACACAAGGAAAATGGGACATTTCATACTCAAAAGTGATGAAATGTGCCACTTTCGTAGGTCTCCATTGCCCTTGATCATGCATGATAAGGTGGTGGTCTTGTTGGTCATATTTGTGCATTTATCAAAATTGTACAACTTGGATCTTTGGCCATCATGCAATGAACTTGCTTGATTGATGGTTTTTGGATCCAAATGTGTCACTCCTTTGAGATATTGAGATGATAAGGAGGGATACAATACAAACAAATCCTTGGAAAAATCCTATTTTTGCTCTGTTTGTGCTCTATTGCAGCATGGTGATCCAATGCATCAGTGGCTGGCAAGCTGCCATCCATGGCCAGCAGTGCATCTTTTCTGGCCAGCAGTTCATCTTTTCTGGCCGGCAAGACACCTCACTGGCCGGCAGATGGCCGGCAGCTTCCCTCCATGGCCGGCAGGCCACTGATGTAAATCTCAGCAAATATTTGGTAAGGTGAAGTAGAAAGGTTCTGGAAATGCTCAACCCTGCAAACAGAGGCTTTCGAGAGCAAAACGAAGGTCTTTTCAGGCCAAAACCGAGCATGTGTATCTTTCACTTCCTGAGGCGGAGTAGTGGCAGCATAGTTAGGAATGTTAGTTGCTTAGTTCACTCACATTTATGTTGTAAATTAATTAATTAGTTTGCTAGTTAGTTAAAATGTTGTTGTAATTAGTAATTAGCTTAACTAGTTATTCATTTGATTTGTAATAATTAGTCTAATTAGCTTAATTAGATTAGCTTAGCTTAGATTAGCTTAGCTCTTATTCATTCGGACCCTCCTTCGCGAGGGCGTAATGTTGTAATAAGTGTGTGTGCGTGTGTGTATGTTTTCCAACCCCATGTCTTTCTCCCTTTTATTTAATTGCTTTCGATGGTTAGATTAGGGACATGTTTCGATTAGCATACCTTATGCTTTATGCTTGCATCCGTTCATTTGTATTGCATGCACCGAAACTCGGCGCATCATTCAAACTGCATTGTTATTTCAATACTTATTTGAATACGTGTTCGATCGCATGTTGTTCAAATCAAGCCATATGCCATATTAGTAGCCGAGCCTATTAATTGCATATTGCATGTGTTGCATTAGGCGTCTTATATAGTTAGGAATCATGCATATTTCACTAACTCATGTTTTCCTAGCTTGGAGTACTAGGTAAGTTTTACGCTTTAGCATACTCGCATGAATGTGAATGTTGCCATGATTAGCATGCTTGCCATGAGGCTATGTGCTTAAATGCTAAATTGCATGAATGCCTGTGGATGAAGGCTTGTTGTTTGAATTGGAACGATTCAACGAATGTAAGTTTTAAGCCCACTTTGTTGAGTGGCAAATCATGTTTTAAGCCCACTATGTTTGGTGGCAAATCTGTAACTTTTAAGCCCACTTGAAGTGGCAAATTCAAACCATTTTCGCAAAAAAACATGAGTTGAATTGTTCCAAATTGAGCAAACTAGTCTATACTTGATTGTGTGCATCACATAGTAAAGCTAGTTTAATAATCAACCAGAGCACATATTGTTTATAAAAAATCATATCATGATTAGTAGAGGCCGATCTTTGATCAGGCGAGCGGGGGTGCTCAATTCGTAACCTTTCCCTCTCGTACCTAAGTTCTTGAGCCGAGGCAATCTTGGTGATGACAGACATGTGGCCTTTGGCACGAGTCATGGGTTTCCTAAATTTTCCCAAAAATAAAACATTTAGGTGATGACTCTATATCTAGCAAAACAGTCCAATTTTGGCACTTTTTGATTCAAAATCAATTTTCCAAAAATGATTTGCCGGATTTGGACTCTTTGGTGTTTATCAGTTTCACATTGCATTTGTGAGATTAGATTCAAAACTGCGGGAGTCTGAACTGTAGGGCTTTCTTTCAAACCTTCTGAAAGGGGGCGCGAAAAAGCCGGGCTACACCTGGAATGAAGAAAGGCATTGCTGATTTTGTGGTCCGATGTTTGCATTGTCAACAAGTTAAAGCTGAACATCAATAACCTGCTTGTTTACTTTAGCCGCTTCCAATACTGGAATGGAAATGTGAGAATATTACTATGGATTTCATTGTCAGACTGCCTCGCTCCTCTCGAGGTATGGACTCTATCTGGATTATTGACAGTTTAACTAAGTCTGTCCATTTTCTGCCTATTAAAACTATTTATAATGCGGACAAACTGGCTAACATTTATATGAATGAGATTGTAAGGTTGCACGGTGTACCAGCATCCATTGTATTTGACAGAGACTCGAAGTTTATATCAAGATTTTGGCAGAGTTTACAACAGGCTTTTCGGAACTGAATTGCGATTGAGTAGTGCCTACCACCCACCGACAGACGGCCAATCTAAACAAACCAATCAGACTTTAGAGGATATGTTACGAATGTGTGCCCTAGATTTCCAAGGAAATTAGAAGACCTACTTACCGTTAGCTGAGTTTGTGTATAACAACAGCTGCCATTCGAGTATCGGGATGGCTCCGTATGAAGCTTTGTATGGTAGAAAGTGTCGTTCTCCAATTTGTTGGGCTGAGGTAGGTGAAAGACTTTTGTTAGGACCAGTACTTGTGCAAGAAACAACTGAAAAAGTGAAATTGATACAACAACATCTAAAAACTGCACAGAGTCGCCAAAAGAACTATGCCGACATCCGAAGGCGTGATAGAGAATATGATGTTGGAGATCATGTGTTTATCAAAGTGACTCCAATGAAAGGTCATACATGATTTGGGATCAAAGGAAAGGTAACACCAAGATACATTGGCCCATATGAAATTCTTGAGAAGATCAACCCGGTAACATGCCGAGTAGTCTTACCACCAGTTATGAAACATATGCATAATGTCTTTCATGTCTTAATATTTCAGGATTATTTGAGAGATCCGTGACATGTCATTGAACCAACACATGTGCTGCTAAAGGATGACTACACGTATGAAGAACGGCTAATCCAAATTGTTAACTGAAAAATCAAAAGATTGAGGAACAAAGAAATACCGTTAGTGAAAGTTGATTGGTAAAACCACGGAGGGACCTATGCTACTTGGGAGACTGAAGAAGACATGATGAAGAGATACCCTGATTTGTTCCCATTGGATCCAGTATTCTTCCAAAACGAAGGTAATTCGAGTTTGGAGGACCAAACTCTTTAAGGGGGAAAGACTATAACAACCCCGACTCATGATTAACGTATAATCCATGATTAAAAATGTCTAATAAGTGATTAAGAGGAAATTCTACATTAATTGCATGCGTGTTGTATTATTTGTGTTTCTATCTATCTATCGTAGAAATATATGTTTGCATTTTTGTTTCTTTTTGCGAATTGAAGGCCTAATCGACATCCGACCATGAAATTGACTTGATGTATGTGTTATTTAGGAATTTTAGAATTTTATGGTAGGTTTAATTAAAATTCGATTCGGGCGATTAAATTAGATTAATTAATGTTCTTTTGCTTAGCTATAATTAACCACCACTAATTAAGCCTATATAACGCTCCTTATATGCCTTCACTCATTCCTTTTCTCCATTTCAATACATCTTTGAGTTTATACACACACACCAAACGTCAAAGAGGAAGAGAGATCACGGGTTGAGCTTGGAATCTAGGAGAGGGAGAAGAATTGTAGTAAATTCAAGGTATTGAACTTGGAAATTTTAGCAATTGAACACCTAGTACACAATTGAGCTTCTAAGGTAAGGATTTCTACCTTTTAGTTGTAATTTAGTGATTACTACATGAAATCAAGTGAGATAGGTAAATTAACATGAGAGTTGAGTTGTGTAATGCAAGAATTGAACTTAGATGGATGAATATAGGAGTGTATCATGCATGCATGCATATATCATAGCATTTTGAGTTTGATTCTAAAGAATTTTCACATGCATGTGTCTATCATGACTTGGTTTTGTGAATTCATCACATTTATTACCATTTGACCTTAATTGATCATGTTTTGGAAAGTCCAAGTTCATAGCAATTCATGCATAACATGTTCATGGCATATTCATAAGTTTCAAGTTGACTTTTGAACAATTGGCAAGCTTTTGGGGCCTTGATTTTGTGAAATGATTTTGAATTCACCATGTTCTATCCATTTGCAAGTGTCTCCTCAAGTTTTTGGCCCAAAAGACCATGATTTGCAGCTTTGAATTTGAGTTTTGCATTTGGAAAAGCAATCTGGAAATTCCAGATTTTCCCTCTCCGCTCAAGCGACAAATCCTACGCTCGAACGACCACTCTGTGTTTTGTACCTCTGCTCGAGCGACCAAAAGTTGGCTCGAGCGTAAATTGCATGTTCCCAGAAGTTTGTACATTTTGCAGACTGCTCAAGCGACAAGAGTTGCGCTCAATACTTTTGCAGAGCTTACAGACCACTCGAGCGACCGAAGTTGCGCTCGAGCAACCACTCATATTTTTTCATGTTCGCTCGAGCAAAGGAAGCTGCGCTCGAACAAGGACCCTGTTTTCAACAAGTTTTGTTAAGAGTTCCAAAGAGCATTTTGGCATCCACATTGCATCCTAGGCATTCTTAGGACATGTTTAAGACACAATAAAAGGTTAAGACTTAGAAACACACTAAGAACGAAACGAAAGAAGTTAAGTACCAATCGAATGTGTATTTCATTGTGTCTCTATTATGTATGTGTAGGTTACACACCACAAGTTATCTGATTTGTCTATTCTGCAAGTGGAGCCATCTGTGAGTAATGACTTTGTAAAGTTATGTTTACGTTTAAGTACTTTCTATATGCTATGCTATTACAAGAAATGCTCTGTTTTCTAACATGCTAAGTTCTGAATCAATGAATGTTTGTCTAAATTTTTGAAAAGTAATTGTGGCATCCTTAGCACAAGGCCCTTGCCCGAGGGTAACAATACCGTGGTCTCATGGCCCTAGCCCGGGGGTAATGATATCGTGGTTTCAAGGCCCTCGCCGGGGGTAATAATACCGTGGCTCAAGCACATTACAAGTTCCCGATACCAGAGGTTTCTTATGGAACTGACAAGTATAATTCTTAATACTCTATATATGATCTGTCAATGCTATTGGATATACCACATATGATCAAGCATGAAGTTTGATTTCTGTATATGATTTGAACATGAATCTATTTCTATTTTTTGAATCTGATTTGGGACAACATTCATTTAACCCCTTTACTCTATTATTATTCACTAGGCTTCCGCTCACTATTTATATTATATATGTAGGTGAGCAGGCGCGTGACCAGGCCTAAATTGCTGCCTTGAGTGTTTTGTTGGCCAACCCTTGTGCCTCCCGAGGAGGTTCTGAAAGTCATATGGTCATATTTTGTGATTGTATAAGACTTGTTTTCTTTTGGCATATGAACAAGTTTTCTGTTTATCTGTATATTGGTCTTCGACCCCTTTTGACTTTGCTGATTTTATTTTTGTAATTGGGTGGCGTAAGACTACCGTAATTATGATGTCACGTATTTATATAGGTTTTTGAAAATTCTGTTCCATGTACATCAGCACAGCTCAATGGACTATGTATGTTTTCTCTATTTGCTTCCGCAACCCCTAATTATAAGTTATTTTATTCAGAGACCTTTGGTAATCCAAGGATTACTTGTCGGTTACGACGCTAAACCTATAAGGGGCGGGTTTGGGTCGTGACAATCTCCTACCAATTTACCAACTCAGACCATAATTTCCAAACTAATGGACATAAAAGCAACACATGATTAAGTGATTCAACATCTGCCTTGCAAAACACACATAAAGAGCTGACATTTACTATTAGAACTCCAATTCTTTGCATAAAATCTACGGTCTTTATTCTCTCTCTCCAAACTAACCAACTAAAAAACTGAGCCTTTGGAGGAGCTGAACTTCTCCACAGGAACTTTGAAACGCTAAGCATAGGCCCATTAACTGACTCCAACCTTTTCCAGACTGAAACTAGAGAGAACACACCTGAATTATTAGCCAACCATGAACAAGTATCCTCAGTCATGTGATTCAGATTAGGTGCTTCTGACAAGAATACATTTAACCTTTGAACCTCCTAATCCTTCCAAACTAAGAGTGATCTTCTAAATACCAGCTGCCAATCACTACCTGCCCTCTTCTTTGATAGAAAATTTGCAACGAACCTTCCTTCTTAGTTGAGAGACTGTACAATCTAGGAAATTCATTCCTGATACTGATATTATTAAACCACCTATCCATCCAAAAATGAATCCTCTGTCCATTCCCTATGACAATCTTGAAATTTTGTGAGAAAAACTCGGCCACAACAGTATTTGTTGAGGCTAAGGATACAATATCCTTCCACACCTTCGATACCTTATCATCTTTCACTGGTGTTGGAATCCACCTTCCTCCAGAACCACCATATCTACTACAGATCATTTGTTTCCATGACTTATGCTCTCTACCATATCTCCACCACCATTTTAGCATTAAACACACATTAAAATCAGTAAGACTTCTCACTCCCAACCCCCCTTGACCTTTACTTTTACACACCTCCTTCCAATTAACTAAATGAATTTTCCTTCTAATTTCAAACCCTCCCCATGAACTTCCATCTGATCATTGCACATGAAGTTTATAATTTGTGCAATATGATCTTTCTTTTCAATGTTAAAAAGAAGTTTTGGTCACATATCTATGTCAGATTTGATTAATCTAATACTTGATATTATTCAACACTAGTGGTGCCACACACGTTGGGTGTGAAATCATCTGTTTCATTCTAATTCTTCTACTTATTGATTTTGATATGCCAATCTATGATGAATATGAGACAGAATATAGGACAGATGATATGCATTATGTGTGCGAAATGTAATTGCGTATTCTATGCATTATGTGTGCAAAATGTAATTTCTTAGTGATATAAATTGTTAACCTCGAATGGTTGATAGCAATGTTTTGACAATTGAACCGGTGAGTGCATCGAAAAAGTGATCGAGTAGATGGGTCACTGATTTAACCGCAAGTGAACCGGAATCAAACTGTGATATCATAATTATGTCATAAATAATTTTATAATATATTTGTAAAAAAAATTAAGTTCAAGGGGAAAAAAAGTATATATATAAAATAAACAAATTAAAACAAACTTATAATAAAATTGTCTTAGCATTAAAAGCAACAGATGCATGAATAGCTTTGTGGTTAGCATTTACAATATATTGTGAAAGGTTGGAGGTTCAAATCCTTCTACCATGAACAATGTTTCCTGTCAACCCAAAGATTCAATGGACGGCCAGTTCAAACGAGTCACCGATTCAATTGGTCCAAACCGTCAGACCGAAAATTGGGTGGGCTGGTCAATCAATTGGATCGGCCTATCTGATCTGATTTTTAAAACTATAATGGATAGTTACGATTTTAGTTTTACAATTGAGCCATAAATAAATAAATAAACTTCTAAAAATCATTAGCAATACACTTTTCAATTTGGTGTTCATACTAAATTAACTTGTTCATAGATTATTATTAAAAACAACATGATGCCAAAAAAACAAAAGAAGTATTATTTGCCAAAGATGTCAACATTTTTAATATATATATTTAAATATAACAAAAATCTATCGATGAAGTTACAATTATTTTTTGGGGTTAATTACACTTTACACCCCTATACTTTACATCAAATTTTACTTTGGTTCCTACACATGAAATCATGATAGCCAACCCCCTACACTTTTAGTCAAATCCCACTTTGATCCCTATACATGAAATTGTGACAGTCAATCCCCTGTATTTTTGGTCAAATCTCACTTTGGTCTTTACACAAGTGCCAATGTTCCATTTCTGTTACTCAATTGTTTAAATTTTTAACAGAATCTAATCAAGTGACAAGAATATGACTACGATATGAGGATAAGAGAAAAAAAATCATCTACATTTTCCACCAGTACACACTTTGTCCCAAAATGTATATCAAATTCTGATTGTATTAGACTAAAACAAAACGCAGATTGTGAACGATTAAGAAGATGAATTAAGGTTTTGCATAAATTGAAATCACAAAACTTTGTTTTTCAAGATAACACAATCTTCTATATATTGATCTTTATTTCTCTTTGATTTCTTTGTCGCATTTTTTTTATTTCAAAAGTTATATTTTCTTACCTATTCATCCCAATTTTTAGCATTTGAACGTATATATATCATATTATATAACTCTCACGTACTTATCGCGTAGGACAAAGTGTATTAATGAAAAATATGGATGATTTTTCTCTCTCATCCTAATTTCGTAGCCACATTTTTATCACATGATTAGATTTTGTTAAAGATTTTAAAATAAAGTAACAGAAAAGAGATATTGACACTTGTATAAGGACCAAAATGAGATTTGAACAAAAATGCAAGGGGTTGACTATCACGATTTCATGTGTAGAGATCAAAGTGAGATTTGACCAGAAGTATAGGGTATTAACTGTCATGATTTCATGTGTAGGGACAAAAGTGAGATAAAGTGTAATTTACCCTCCTTTTTGAAAGGGTTCACTTCTGATGACATCACATTTTTATAATATATTTAACATATCTTGATAATCCAAATAGTTTAATGTGCAAGGGCCATCAAGTATATTATATCTATAGAAAATCACATCGATTAGACATGAATATCCACTTAATTAGATTATATTTGTGTCAACAATTTATTTTTAAAACCATAGATACAGAGCTAATGTCCAAGTGACTATCAATATCTAATCAATGTGATTTTTTACAAGTATAATATATTAGACGGTCCTTATATATTGAACGGTTTGAATCATTGAGATAAATTCAAAATAAGATCCAACACAGGCCAACAACACACTAGTCTGATTAGGCTCTCTCCCTTAAATATAATATAAAATTGTGATCATTCTAATAATATTTGTCTAAAGTGATGATGAAATTCCCTAACTAATACTTTTGTTTTCAATGATTTATTTTATTTCTTTAAAATTATTTTTTACCTATCAAAAAAAAATTCATTTTAGCGTCATCCTTCGCCACAATTGGCTCCACTTGGCAAGAATTATGTGTCATCATCTCTTTTTTTCCCTCTTATTATTATTATTGTTATTATTATTATTTTGTGTGTGTGTTTTCCCAAGACTCCATAGCAGAGCTATGTACCAACCTTCGCCACAATTGGCTACATTTGACAAGTAAGGTAGTGATAGAGGGCTCTACCATTAGAGCTCACACAATTGGCTACATATGACACAATTGGCTACATATGACAAGAAAGGTAGTGATAGAGAGCTCTACCATTAGAGCTCCACCATTAGAGCTCTAGTGAAGTGTCAAATAAATAAATAAATAAACGAAAAAATAAAACAAAATATCACATCATCATGTGAGATTCACTATTAAAATTTTATTAGAACTCTTAAATTATAACTTTCAAACATTATTGCTAACATTGTTGACAGGGATTATGTTTTTTTTGTTTCTTGTATTATGTGTCATCATCATCATCATCATCATCATCATCATGATTATTATTATTTTTTTTTTTTTTTTTTTTTTTTTTTTTTGCGCGTGTGCTTTCCCATGACTACATTAGCAGAACTATGTCCCAACCCTTGCCACAATTGGCTCCATTTGACAAGTATTATGTTTTTTTTTTTTTTCCTTCGTCTTTTGACTCAATATCTACCCTTGAAGAACTGAAAATCTGGGAATTAATTCTACCATTCACTAATAAAGGTCTAATTAAAGTCGTGACAAATTTCATATAAATTGTCTTAAAAAATAATTAACACGTAAAAGATTTCAAACTTTAAATCATAGAATGAGCACACTCCAAATCCCAGGTCTTGACTACTAGGCCAATCCCTACTCTACACAAGTTATAACAAATTAAGTCGGTCTTTCATATACTCTTAACTGAGAAATCATGGGAGTTGATTCTTGTCAAATACTAAATTGATTAATTTTCACCTATTATGGGGTTAATTTCGAATCATGATTAATTGAATAAATTTTGATGGGCTAATTGAATCAATCTTGCCCCTTTTTCTTCCTTTTTTTTTTCGGTTGTGAGAGTATATGGGGCTTTGCTTTTAGTTTGTCAATATATTAAGTAATTATTAAGTACGAGTTCTAAAGGTGATTCCAACACCAAAGCACTTCATAATATTCAAATTGGTGACTTTTACTCTTTGAAATACTCGTTATGGCTCATGGCTCAACTTACCGCTAAACTAATCTTTAGAAATTCAAAGAAGCCCAACTTTGTCCCTGTAGAATTAATCTGTGTACTATGACTCTCTCAAAATCAAACTTCATTTGAAATAAAATCATAAAACTTCGTAAAATTATGTTTCAAGTAAGAAAACAAATTCATATCACACTAATGTTGTACATAAGTTAAACAAAGAGCCATAGGAGACCGCTCTTGTATATTCTTAACTACGAAGTTAGGAGGTCAGTCTTTGCCAAAGATAAAATTTGATTATTTTGTTGTATTATGTTTATTTAATATCATTATGGGCTCTTTTTTACGTTGGTGGTTAGTATTTGGTTGGTATTAGTTGTTGGACTGTGATTGTTCCTTTGATGTAATTCTCTTCACATAGTTAAAAACATCTTACCAGTTGACAAAAAAACAAAAATAAATAAATAAAATAAAATAAATAAATTATCTTTTACTAATGTTCTTATTTCTTTATACTTAAATGGATAATTTTGACATTATAAAAGTCAATAATCACTATTATTTTTTCACCTAATCTCTCCAAAAAGCAAATTTTAAGAAAAGAGAGTTTCATTTTATTTCTTTCAATTTCCTCTCATTTTTCTGCTCATTAATAATACAAACAAATAATTGAGACCAAGAAAAGTCCACTTCTTTTTCTTCTTCTTCTTCCTTTTTTTTTTTTTTTTCACTAAATCACTCAATCGAAAAGCACTGTGTTCTAAAAAAAAAATTTAAAAAATAATATTGATTGAGCATATTTTCACAGGTTCTTTTATTATTATTATTATTATTATTATTATTATTATTATTATTATTATTATTATTATTATTATTGTAAAATTTATAAATCATGAGATATTTATTGTTGACCCCAAGTCAAAGTCTCCTCAAATCATAAAAAAATAATTCCAAGTCTTCCTTGAAAGTTTTGAGATATAGACCTTACTAAATGGATATGATGTTATGAAAGAGAGTGTGCACTATAGTCTATAGTCTATAATTTTAACAAATTAATTAACTTAATTGTACTAAAAAAGGAAAAAAAAAATTAAAATTTATGTGCAATTCGGGCAACGCGGATTTAATTCAGATTGGGCTTGAGTAGATAAGCTTGGGTTACAATTCGGATTTAGACGGGCCTAGGCAGCTAATAAGACCATATTCTTTTGTAAAAACACAAAGGACTATCATAATTTTAATAATGTTTTTAAAAATAATTAGAATTCAATCATGGGACTATGTAAATTTGATTGACCTAATGTTTTTTAGGTAGATGATATGTTTGATAAGTCTTATATTATGAACGGTTTGGATCATTGAAATAAGGTCTAAACAAATCCCTACAAACAGTGTAAATGTTCCGTGATATGAATATTCATACCATAAAATATGAATGTTCACATTACCAAATTATTAAATGTTCAAAAAATATTTATAAAAGTAAAATTATCAATAAAATATCTTAAATATGAGAATTAAGATTTTATAAATTAAATATCTAAATAATAAAACTTATTGAAATACAAAAATATGGTGTAAACTAATTAGGATATAAGACCATCTCCAACGGAGAACCAAATCCAACATCAAATTTGAAATTTGATGAAAAACTCACTTTTTGAGGCTCCAACGGTGGCACCAAACTCATATCAAACTGAGGATTCACCAAACAAAACATCAAACTGATACCAGGAAACAGATTTTACCAAATCACTGTTACTGACCGTTGAAAGTGGTACACCGGTCAACCACCCGGTTGCCCGGCCGGTTGACCAACCGGTCGCCCGGTTCTCTTTGAAATCCATGGGTTCAAACAGTTCAAACAGTTTAAAAAAAAAAAAAATTTGCCTTTGCCGGTCGACAGGTTGGTCAACCGGCCGGTCGACCACCCGGTCGACCACCTCCCCAATTTCACTTTGATGCTCACCGTTGGAGCGCCTTGTACCAGATTGAGAAAATTCCCATTTTTGTACTCAAATTTGATGAAATTTTTGAGTAACCGTTGGAGATACTCTAAGTGTTTCAAAAAAGTTTCTCCATATAATATTAATATTATTTTTTGATACTATGAATTTTTTTATTATTTTAACTTGGACTTTCACCAAAAAAAACGAGCAACATCAGGATCATCGACTGATGTCACGTGAGGATTTTGACGTTTATGAGTGGTAAGCTCTCACATAATTTACAGGATATGCCAAGTGGTGCTTTGAAAAGTTAGTAAAAAATTAATTTTTTAAGTTTTTTTGACTTTTTTATGACTTTTTTTATGTAAAAAAAACTAAAAAGTCAAAAAAAAATTGACTTTTTTTACTAAAAAAGTTGATTTTTTATAACTTTTTTTATGTAAAAAAATTAAAAAACTAAAAAATTAACTTTTTACTAGTTCCTAAATTGCCTCTAAGTAGGCGTTCCGTCATTTGTTCGGTAGCTTATCCGAGACATGTAGCTATTGATTACATATTAATGCGTCTTGTGCTTGACAAGTCAGGCAGCTACTCCGATGGATTCACGGGTGGTTGAGTATAAATGTGTAGACTTGACTTGGATTACATATTAATGCGTCTGATGTTTGACATGTCAGCCAACTACTCCGATGGACACCAATCTGATGGACTCATTGGTGGTTGAGTGGAGATCACAATTGAACCGTAAGTATTTGTATGGGTCTTGAGTATTGCAAATTCAAAATTCTATTACCATATATGTGGTTTTGATACTTTATAATTTTTAATTATGAGTTAAGTAGTACCTAATTATTTTATTACAAATTATATAAAATGTTTATAATCTCACATGTTGTTGTTATTATTATTATTATTATTACTATTTTATTAGTTAAAAAAATCTCATAGCTCATGTGTTATTATTATAATAGAAATTTATGAGATGATAAATACGTTATAATACTCAAATTAAAGGTGTTAAAAATAAAAAATAAAAATTTCCAATAATTAAGACAATGACAAAATATTTTCATTTTCTTAAGGAGTAAGTCTTTTCTATGTGTAGTTTGAGTCTTTTTATGTACACGTTGCAAGTCTTTTTTATATGTCAAACTTGCACTAAGAAAGATTTCATTTATAGTGCAATTATTTTTTTATTATTCCATTGAAATGCTATTACCCCTCAAAAAAATAAAATTTATTTTCAACTTGTCCAAATTCTATTTTGAATGAACAATTTGGTTTCAATTTCAAAAGGAATTAGAAATTGTTGATTAAATTTTGGGGCAACTACACAATAGTGTAGATTAGAAAAATTATTTACAAAAAAAGTGATAAATATTAATAATTAAAATCATAGAATTTTTCACTTTTTTGTAAATAATTTTCTCAATCCCACTAATGTGTAATTCTCCCTTAATACTTGTTTAGAAGAGTATGAAAATATATTTTTTTTTAAAGCCAAAAAAAAAAATGATTAAACATCAAAAAAAAGTTAATGTAGCATTTTTTGGATTGTTTTTCAATTTATTATTATTTTTTATATTTTGAGATCTTTCTAATCTAGAAAAACTTTAAAAGAAAATATTGTTGACACAAATTTCTTTAATTTTTTTAGTCCTTGCCAAACAAAACCATAATATGAAGAAATTATTTTAATTTTATATATTTTAAAATTTTAAAGCATGTTCATAAAAATTTCAGAATACTTGTGTATGTAAAATTAATTTTTATTAAACTAAATAAAAATTAATAAACTTCATAATATGACTCATTATGGGGTTTGTCATAAAAATTAATAAACTTCATAAAAATTAATAAATTAATAAACTTCATAAAAACTAATAAAAATTAATACTTGTCAAATATTAAATTGATTAATTTTCACCTATTATGGGGTTTGTCATTGTATTGAGTTTTTTATTTAATTTCATTATGACTCATTTTTGTGTTAGTTTTAGGCTTCTAGAACTGTGTTGCTAGAGTTTAATTTGACATAATTCTCTTACATTTGTAAATAATCTCTCACCGATCAATAATAAATAAATAAACTTCAATAGATATATGGGTTGGAATGTTGGTTAATTTCGAATCATGATTAATTGAATAAATTTTGATGGGCTAATTGAATCAATCTTACCCCTTTTTCTTCTTCTTCTTCTTCTTCTTCTTCTTCTTCTTTTTTTTTTTTTTTTTTTTTTTTTTTTGGTGGGTAGTGAGAGTATATGGGGCTTTGCTTGATTAGCTCTATAATACGTTTAGTTTGCCAATATATTAAGTAATTATTAAGTACGAGTTCTAAAGGTGATTCCAATGCCAAAGCACTTCATAATATTCAAACTAGTGACTTTTACTTTTTGAAATACTCGTTATGGCTCATGGCTCAACTTACCGCTAAACTAATCCTTAGAAATTCAAAGAAGCCCAAGTTTGTCCTTGTAGAATTAATCTGTGTACTATGGCCCTCTCAAAATCAAACTTCATTTGAAATAAAATCATAAAACTTCGTAAAATTATGTTACGAGTAAGAAAACAAATTCATATCACACTAATGTTGTACATAAGGTAAACAAAAAGCCATAGGAGACCACTCTTGTATATTCTTAACTGGGAAGTTAGGAGGTCAGTTTTTGCCAAAGACAAAATTTGATTATTTTGTTGTAATATGTTTATTTAATATCATTATGGGCTCTTTTTTACGTTGGTGGTTAGTATTTGGTTGGTATTAGTTGTTGGACTATGATTGTTCATTTGCTGTAATTCTTGTCACATAGTTAAAAATCTTACCAGTTGACAAAAAAACAAAAATAAATAAAATAAAATAAAATAAACAATTTATCTTTTACTAATGTTCTTATTTCTTTATACTTAAATGGATAATTTTGACATTATAAAAGTCAATAATCACTATTATTTTTTCACCTAATCTCTCCAAAAAGTAAATTTTAAGAAAAAAGAGTTTCATTTTATTTCTTTCAATTTCCTCTCATTTTTCTGCCCATTAATAATACAAACAAATAATTGAGACCAAGAATTGTCCACTTCTTTTTCTTCTTCTTTTTTTTTTTTTTTTCACTAAATCACTCAATCGAAAAGGGCTGTGTTCTAAAAAAAAAAAAAATCGAAAAGGGTTGTGAGTTACGCAAAATTGATTGTGCATATTTTCACAGGTTCTTTTATTATTATTATTATTATTATTATTATTATTATTATTATTATTGTTGTTGTTGTTGTTGTTGTAAAATTTATAAATCATGAGATATTTATTGTTGACTCCAAATCAAAGTCTCCTCAAATCATAAAAAAATAATTCCAAGTCTTCCTTGAAAGTTTTGAGATATAGTATGATGTTATGAAAGAGAGTGTGCACCATAGTCTGTAGTTACATTTTTGTGTTGCACTATTGCAACTTTTAACCCTTTTTTTTTTTTTTTTTTTTTTTTTGTTAATAAATATGAAAATAATTATAAATATAAAAAAAATATTTACATCATTAAACATATTACTAGCCTATAATAATTAAAAAGTCAATAAATCTAATACAGTCAATAAAAAACTACTAACTATATATAACTCCCATTATAGGATAAAAATAAATTACCATCACAAAAGGGTAACAAACTCTTTTATATAGAAATTGAATCCGATACTTCACACCATAATTATGTTACACAATCATAAAACCAAATACCATGATTCACAATTTTTAGCCAATTAGCGCTCAATCTTTTGACAGGTGTAGATTACCATTCAAATTTGGTGACTTTTAATCAAATCAATAAGTCCAACGACTTTAGATACTTTGTTTTGATCTTTCTACAATAGTTTGCTTTGATTTTTCTACATCATCTTTAACACTGTATTTAAATTATAAATTTTGATAAAGAAAAAATAAATAAATAAAAAATTAACATTTTTTTTTTCACATTGCCCTCATCTTTTTTGTTTCTATTTTTAAATTTATACTCAAATTTATAATTCAAATACAATCTAAATGATACAAAATACTTGTGACAAAAAAAAAATTTTAACATCTAAACCAAACACCTTGATGGGTAAAAATTTGGCGTGATAGTACACCATCACTATTAATAATACATGATATTACTATTAAATAATAAATTATAATATCAAAAAGATAAATTTTACTATTTAAATTTAATTATTATCCAACAAAATTCAATAACTGCTACTATATGTATAGTGGAGTTTTGTTGAAGCTCATTATTTAAATGCAACTACTATCATAATGCAATAACCACGACATCTATATAATTGGTCTTACTATGTTCACATAATTATTTATTGATTTTATAGAGAATAGTTATTTATTGTTAGATGATAATCCAAAATATCAACTTTACCGTTATATTAAAGTTTTTTTTTTTTTTTGGTCACCCGAAAAAAAAAAAAAAAATTAGTTCTTGAATTGAAGAAGGGTTAAAAATCACGTCATATGGCCAAAGGGGGTGTTAGAAAGGAAAAATATGTGTGAAATATAAGTAAATGTTATTGTATTTCATTCACATTTTACTTGCATTTTCCATTTTGCTTTCTAAATCTTTATCAAGATTCATGAACCAAACATAACGTTAAGGGTGCAACAATACCCGTTGTCCTTGTGGCGTAGCGGCAATTAGGGTTAGGCATTTGTTATTGGTTCCAAATTTTTTTACACAAATTGAAATCAATCATATTTTGAAACTGAACTAACTCAATTCAAATAAACTCATGTTGAGCCATGATTCAACATTAATTTAAAATTTCTGTGACTGCTCAATATAGAACAAAATATTTTAATAGTTAGTTTACAGAATGAAATATTTAAAAGGTAAAATTGAAAATTCATTGTAAATAAATGATTTATAAATCTTTTTAGAAAGCAAATATATGATCAGCATTAGGGTTGGTTTGAGTTTACTTTTAGTGTAACCCGAAAATTGAGCTAAGATAGAGTTATATATATATATTTTATCATCTGTAATTCTTTAGAGTATTATTCTTTTTGTGTTAGATAGACTTAAATCAAACTGCATAAATTTTGGTCTTGTGTATTTGTGATTATCCTTCCCGCTCTTATTCATTTTATGATATTAGTTTTTGAGTTTTTTAAAGGCTCTTCACACAATAATCTACCACCAAATTTAATTAGCATAATAAACTTGAGTTCTATGTAATTAAATTAAATATAAAGGTTCTCATATCAATAGGATTCAAAGTTTAGGAAAATTTAAGTACTAATATGAAATTTGGATATAATTTAACAACAAATTGACTAAAAGATCATATTAAAAAAAAAATTTAAAAAAATTTGTTTGAAAATATGGGATTAAGATTGTGACAATTGAAATGCAAAAAAGCATAATAAAATTTGAGCAAAAATTAAATGATGATAAATATAATTTGCGCTATTTTTTTTCTCACGTTGGTACTTAGTTTGGTATTTTTTTTTTTTTTTCCTTCAAATTATAGAATTATTAACATGGGATATTTTCTGTTGACCTCAAGTCAAGGTCTCATCAAATAGTACAAATTAATTCCAAGTCTTCAATAATAAATTTGAGATATAGAATGCATGGTGTTATGAATGTGAGAGTGAGGCACTAGCACTTGTAATCAAGGTGGGCTCTACAGTTGATAGGTGTGGATGTACGGGGAGCAAATATTCAGGCAAGCCCGTACTCCTTTCTTCCAAACTCCTGTCTGTCCGATCGACCTGCGAGCACAACGACGGTGAGTTACCCGGCGGTGTGTGGCCGGAAAACCCCTCCGACGATCAAGTTAGAACACACACAGAGGGGATAGATAGAGAGAAGGAAGAGTGTTGACTGTTTAGTATATGTCTCACCAAATGTTCATCTGTCCCACATGGAGGGGGCAGACTCGCTTATATACCTTCTACGTCCCAAATCTACTCCCATTAGTCTCTCGACACGTGGTACTGCTATCCCATCTGTCAGCACAAATCTTGTTGAACATCACCTAATCAAACTGCTAGCCCACACTACTGGGAGCTCGGCAGCCGGGCTGCAGCATCTCGGTTGTCAACGGCCGTGCTGCGCAGCTAGCCGGAGCGCTCCGCTCGCCAAGCTCAATGACGACCGAGCTCGGTTGCATTCCGGCATAGCCGAGCTCGGGATAATTCATGCTGGTTAGCTGTCAGCCTTCCTACCGAGCTAACGCATGAACCGTGGAACCCAGTGAGGCAGCAGACATCTCGGTCGAACCCTCACTAGACCGGCTTCCACACCAACAAGCCCAAGTAGCTCGATTCCACAGCTACTATGCCATTACCGAGCAAAAATCCTTTCTGGATGGGCCCAGGTTGCCACGGCCGAAATGTGTTCGGCCTACAATTTGCCCGGCCATTATCACGGCCCAATCCAAATCATAAATCTCCCTCTCAATTGCCCCTTAATTTCGTCCGTGCAAGCGTGACTAGGATTACCTGTTTTGACCGGGATAACTCTTCCTCGGTTCATAGTCTGCTAGACGGTGACCGGGCTAGTTGACATACCTGTCTTCAAAACTTGCCCGATCGACGCCTCGACTTGCCATCCTGACTCTTCAGTACTGACGTCGCCGCCATTATGACACGTGGTGTGTACTGGTTGGCCTCAAGCAGCCAACCATCACGTCCCTTCAATTCAAATTTTTGGCGGTCTCAATAGCCTATAAACGCACCAAGTCCTCCTTCAATCTCCTTTTACTACCTTTCCTCCTTCCTCGTCGATCCAGAGCTCCTGCCCTTCCATTCTTGCCATTCCAGAGTTCGTGTTCGAAGGAGAAGCTTCTGCCCTTAACTGGTAAGTCCTTCAACTCCTTTTATTGCTATTTCATTTGGAATTTCTCCTTTTAGGGCACCAAATCCGTAGGTTTTAGGACATACCCCTCCCAAAACCCTCACTTGCCCCTAGTTTCTTCGTTGTTCTTCAATCCCAGTGATGAACACTTGAAAATCTGGGGCAGACCGGGCTCCAGGTCTTCTTTTGATCCCAAAAAACATTAAGACCGAGCAACTTACAAGTTTGCCAAAACCTTAGTAGAAACCGAGGTAGACAGAGGACTTAGTCGCTCAACCGGGCTAACAACTGGTCCGCTTGAGCGACCGAGCTCCTTGGTTTGCCTTTGCGACCGAGGTGGTCTAGCACTCTTCAAGACCGAGCTAAAATCAAGCTCATTTTACGCGACCGCGCTTCCACTTACACTTGCCATCCTTTTCCTGCAGAGTCCAAGAGGACCACTGACCAAATACCGAGGCTCTCAAAGACCGAGCAGCCATCAAAACACCAGTCTGTGCCAAACCACCTCAGTCGAGCTGAACCAGCCGGCTACATATGGGGCACTAACGCTTCCTTGTTGATACTTCGACTGCCCTGGCCGCGTTTTGGGAAGAGTACGGTATCCCGGCCGACGTTCACCTAGAGCTCGGCGAAATTGACACAACCCCTTGGGGCAGATTAAACCAATGCCCCTTCACCGTGCTATCCATCATTGAAGGAGGCCCCCGCTTCCCGGTCAACCCACTAATGACCGAATTCTTACGCCGCACCGGGCTAGCACCCACTCAAGTCTTAACCAACAATTACCGAATAATCAACGGGGTCCATAAGCTGAACAACCAGTTAGGAACCAACTTAGGTTTAGCCGAGATACTCCATCAATACACCCTTGGGCACACGGGCGACGGCCTCGCCTATTACTTAAAAATTTGATCGGGCAAAGAAAAAATAGTAACTGGCACCCCAGACAAAGACTTACACGACGACGACTTCTTTTGGGTGTCTGGCAACTATGAAACAGTCGACGTACCGGGCTGGTTCATTAGCAAGAATTTCGATTCCACATGTAAGCCGTGCTAACTTGCTCGGTCTATTGCTTTTCTTCAGTATTCTGTACTTGACATTTTTTTGCTTTCCTTTGCAGCGATCAAAGCTTTGCAAGCCCACTATCACTTCCCCAACGAAGTTGCCATCAGAACCGTGCTGCGCTACTGCAACTAGGACTGCCACGACCTCCTCGACTACACACCAACATACCGGTACTCAGCCCCATGCCGGAGTAAGGTCACAGACTTTCTCCGCGCTCTATCTTCGCCTCCAGATCCCACACTGCCAGACGTCCCCTTTATCCGTTTAACCGAGGCAGAAGAAATGGCCAAGAGGAGCCGCATTAAGAACCTGATCACCGCCGCCTCAACCGAGATCCCAAGCATCTCAACCCGCTCTCCGGCTACCGGTCAATCCAGCGGGACCGTGGTTGCATTGGCTTCTCCCGCCGCCGGGCAAGCCAGCAGAGACACCCGCCGGCCTGGCAAAAGGCCTCGCGCAGACCCTTCTGCCGAGCTGGTAGCCGAGCTCAACACCGAGCAGCCTGCCGTCACCGTCGACCCAACACCGGCATGGAGGCCCCAGCTCAAACACTGGGGCAAGGAGATCCCGGCAACAGCTTCTGTTAAGGGCGACAAAGAGCATCTGCTCACCTTCGACCTCTCCAAAGCCCTTCTCCTACCGAGCGACGTGGTTGGCAGTGACCATGTGCCAGACACCCGGTTGGTGAAGTCGTCGGTCAAATCCATGACCAGGGTAAGAATCTCAAACTTCCCTCAAAATTTCTTAAATGTTTGTTCGGTTTCCTTTCTAATCAACTTTCTTCTTGTAGGCCATCCAGAAGCAGCACTTGGTCATGGAGCACATTCACCGACTCTGGCAGAAGGCCAATGATTCTGCCAGCCAGGTTGCAAGCCTCCGAACCGAGCTCGGGCGGGCCAAGTCTTCTCTGCAAATCGCGAATACGGACAACACCAAATTGCTCGGCCAGCTTGGTGCCGCCGAGCAGGAAAGAGATGCAATAAAGGCCAAGCTGGAGGCCTTGAAACAGTCAAGGGAGAAGGATCTGGAGGACGCCAATAATGCCAGCTTCAAGGAGGCCGAGGAGAGCTACACAAAGCAGGTTCTTGCCACCCAAGATATTTACTTCAAGGCGGGTTGGAAGACTGCTTGTGAACAGCTCGGCCAAGGACTTGGGACTGACGTATTTGCCTCTCCTCCCACTGTCTTCTTGTCAACTTACCTTGTGCCATACGCCAACGATGTCTTCAGTGCATTGCAAGTTGAGGCCGAGGAAGGAGGAGAAGAAGAAGCTGAGGAAAATGCTGAAGAAGAGAACCATCCAGAACAGCCCGGCGCCCAAGACCAGACAGCAACAATCAACTTGGAGCCAACCGGGGACGAATTCACTAACCTTTCTCCCTTAGAGTAGTTTTCTATCTTTTTCTTCCTTTTTGGTTCACAAATGTAACCGGGCTATCCTCCCCCCCTCTTGTAATTACTTTGCTTATTAATGAAAAATTTCGATTTTGCCAAGTATTTGCATGGTCTTCAAGCCACATAGTTTCAGCTGAACAAAATATCCCGGCAAGACTAATCATCTTGTTAACTTATTCAACCGAAATAAAACATCGCAGCTTTAATCACAAAGAACAAGCTTGAGTTAATCATGAAACCATTCAACCGGAGTAAAACATCTCGGTTGAAGTACAAAAGTTGAGCAAGTCATCAACTCATTTAACCAGAATAAAACATCTCGGTTGAACCCTCAGAGTTGAGCAAAGCATCAACTTGTTCAACCGGAGTAAATCACCTCGGTTGGAACCTCAGAGTTGAGCAAATCATCAACTCGTTCAACCGGAGTAAATCATCTCAGTTGGAACCTCAGTGTTGAGCAAATCATCAACTCGTTCGACCGGAGTAAATTATCTCGGTTGGAACCTCAGAGTTGAGCAAATCATCAACTCGTTCAACCGGAGTAAATCATCTTGGTTGGAACCTCAGAGTTGAGCAAATTATCAACTCGTTCAACCAGAGTAAATCATGTCAGTTGGAACCTCAGAGTTGAGCAAATCATCAACTCGTTCAACCGAAGTAAATCATCTCGGTTGGAACCTCAGTGTTGAGCAAATCATCAACTCGTTCAACCGGAGTAAATCATCTTGGTTGGAACCTCAGAGTTAAGCAAATCATCAACTCGTTCAACCGGAGTGAATCATCTTGGTTGGAACCTCAGAGTTGAGCAAATCATCAACTCGTTCGACCGGAGTAAATCGTCTCGATTGGAACCTCATAATTCAAAAGCAACAATCAAAATGCTAAGGCAAAGATGAGACACTTCTATATATTGACAAAAAGAATATTACATTCTGAAGTATAAGGCAAAAAATTCCTTTGCACAAAAAGAAAAGAAAAGATAAAAATAGTACAGTTTGAGGTTGGCCGCATTCCATGGCCGGGGTATTCCTCTACCCTCCAAGTCCTCCAAGTGGTATGCCCCCTTGCCCGCCAGACTGGTTATCTTGTAGGGTGCTTCCCAGTTTGCCCCTAGTTTGCCTTCACCTGGCACCAGGGTATTGCCCATGACCTTCCGCAAAACCCAGTCCCCTACTCTGAACGATCTGGGGTGCATCGTTTTGTTGTATTTCCTTGAAAGCTCTTGTTGGTAGGTGGCCACATGGATGAGAGCATTTTCCCGGTGTTCGTCCACTAGGTCCAATTCCAAGGCAATGGCTTCGACATTCTGCTCGGGCTCAAAACTTTCACTTCTGAGGGTGGGCATTCCAACTTCCAAAGGTATGATCACCTCCATGCCATATGCCAAGGCAATAGGAGTTTCCCCGGTAGATCGCCGCGGGGTTGTTCGGTATGCCCAAAGGACGCTGGGGAGTTCCTCGGCCCATTTTCCCTTGGCTTTCTCAAGCCTTTTCTTTAACCCATCAAGAATAGTCTTGTTTGATGCTTCGGCTTGACCGTTAGACTGCGGGTAAGCCGGGGTAGAGTTGTAGAATTCAATCTTTAAGTCTTCACAAAATCCTCTGAATAGGCGGCCATCAAATTAGGTGCCGTTACCTGAGATCAGAATTTTGGGGACGCCAAACCGCGTTACCACATTCTGCCAGACAAACCGCTTGACGTCTTTCTCCTTGATTGTCGCCAAAGACTCTACTTCAACCCATTTGGTGAAGTAGTCTGTGGCCGCGATGAAGAACTTCCGATTGCCTGGTGCTGTTGGGAGTGGCCCCACTATATCCAGCCCCCACATCGCAAAGGGCCAAGGGCTGGTGAGGGGAAGAAGTTCCCTGGCCGGCTGGTAGATTTGGTGGGCAAACTTCTGGCACTTCTCACACTTGCGAACATACTTCTGTGCGTCTGCTTGCATGTACGGCCACCAGTAGCCTTGCAAGATAGCCCGGTATGCCAAAGATCTGCCCCCTATGTGACTGCCACAGATGCCTTCGTGGATTTTGTACAAGAAGGTCTCCACGCTGCTTGGGTGCACACACTTTAGATGAGGACCGGTGAAAGACTTCTTGTATAAAGCACCTGAATGAGAGAGCCAAAACCGCTCTGACTTCACCCGCACTTTATGTGCTTCCTTCTTGTCAGCTGGAAGGGTCCATTCTCGAAGAAAGAGGATAATAGGGTCCATCCAAGAAGGACCTAGCTCGGTGCAGAGTACTTCTGTCTGCTCGGCTTCCTCAATGCTGGGCCTCGGAAGGAATTCAATCAGGAGAGGGCTTGGAGATGTGCTATCGATCATGGAAGCAAGGCCGGCTAACTCATCTACTCGGCCGTTTTCTTCACGGCCAATCTGTTGGACTCTGATCGCCTGGAATCGCTTGATGTGGTCTCTAACCAGAGCTTGGTACTTTTCCATTCTATCATCCTTAGCTTCGTAAACCCCAGAAACTTGGTTAACCACAAGCTGGGAATCGTTGTAAACCATTAGCTCGGATGCTTGCATCTGAAGCGCGCTCTTGCGCCCGGCCAAAAGCGCCTCATAGTCAGCCTCATTGTTTGATGCAGGAAATCCAAGGGTGATAGAGTGTTCGATGGTTAATCCGTCTGGCGAAATCTGAACTATACCCCGGCCCGGCACCGTGGCGATTAGAAGCCCCATCAACAAAAAGTTTCCACATCTCCCCCACGAAGAGCTTCCAACATTCTGATGGGTCCTGGGAGGCCTGAAGGTTAATGATACCACGGTCGCCCGGCTGTTCGGCTTCAGTGTTAATGCTGGTAGGTTCCACTTCCTCCCCCCTTAGTGATGCGGCACCGGAGAAAGCAGGTTGGTAGGTGATACCCAACTCCGTCGTCGCATCTCCGGGTTGTTCTGTGGTAATAGCTGAAGGTTCTTCGGCGGGGGCCGCGTAAGTTCCGCGTCGCCAACGTCGCCCGAGCTGTGTTATCTCGTTAAATCCGCATTCACCTCCTCATCTGCCGCGGCAATGTCGACCGGGGCATACCGGATGAGTTCCTGGTGAGAATTCGACAACGAAATCGGCCAATGTATGGGCTTTTACGGCAGTGCGCGGCTGGAACTTGACGTCAAAACTGTCCCAACTCGACCGCCCCACTTGAGAATTCGACCGGAGAAGTCCGCCCGTTCGAACAAAACTTTGAGGGGGAACTCGGTTAAAACGATGATTGTATGGGCATGGAAATAGTGTGCCAACTTCCTGGAGGCCATCATCAATGCCAATGCAAGTTTTTCCAGCAGCAAGTATCTCAACTCTGCCGGGAGCAAAGTTTTGCTGACGTAGAAGATAGGGAGATGCTTGATTCCTTCCGACCGGACAAGCACCGCACTGACTACATGCTGAGAAACGGCAAGATAAAGGTAGAGTTCTTCGCCGGGCTTCGGTGTGACCAACAGTGGCGCTGAAGACAGATACTTCTTGAGCTCGGCCAAAGCCCGGTCACACTCTTCATCCCATGAGAACTTTGATTTCAGAGCTTGAAAGAAAGGGCGGCAGCGATCTGATGACCGGCTTATAAATCGGTTAAGCGCGGCGGCCATTCCGGCCAGATGCTGCACGTCCTTAGCCGAGCTAGGCTGCTTTAATTCTTGTACGGCTCTGATCTGTGTGGGGTCTGCTTCGATGCCTCGGTTTGTGACTAGGAAACCTAAGAATTTTCCGGATCTCACGCCAAAGGCACACTTAGACGCATTCAGGCGTAGCTTGTGTTGTTTGAGAATGGCGAACATCTCGGCCAAGTCAGACAAGTGGTCTGCTTGATGCCGGCTCTTAACCACCATATCATCTATGTAAGCCTCCATTGTCCGGCCTAGCAGAGGAGCGAACATCTTGGTCACCATCCTTTGAAAAGTTGCCCCGGTGTTCTTCAAACCAAAAGGCATGACTCGGTAGCAGAAGAGTCCCCTGGTGTGGTGAAGGAGGTGATCTCGCGGTCGGGGCCATGAATGGCAATCTGATGATAACCGCGGTAGGCATCCAAGAAACTGAGCCTGTTATGTCCAGCAGTTAAGTCCACAAGCTGGTCTATTCTGGACAGTGGAAAGCTGTCTTTAGGCAAGCTCGGTTGACGGTCCTTGTAGTCGACACAAACTCGCCACTTCCCATTCTTCTTAGGTACAACAACTGTGTTTGAAATCCACCGAGGGTAGTGCACTTCCTGAATAGCTCATGCCTCAAGCAAGTTCTTCACCTCTTCCGCAACTACCTTGGCGTGATACAACGCCGATCTCCTCGTTCTCTGAATGACCGGCTTTGCACCGGGGAAAACATTCAGGTGATGGCAAATGAAACTCGGATCAATGCCGGGCATGAAGTAAGGCGACCATGCGAAGACTTCGATGTTTGCCATCAAGAATTCCACCATATCGGTTCTTTCTTGGGCGGTAAGGCTTGAACCGAGCAAGAAGAACTCGTTTGGACTTTCTGTGTCAATCCGAACTTCCACCAATTCTTCAACGGCCTTGTCCTCAACCTTGGTGCCCACATCGTCAAGGACTCCCCGGTCTTCTGGTCCCTCAATCATTTGGACGAAGCCTTTGGCAGCTCGGCTCCTGTTGACTGCCACGAAGCATTGCTTCGACATGACTTGATCACCCCAAACTTCCTCGATTACACCCATAGCCGAAGGGAATCTCATCACTTGGTGGTAAGTCGACACTACGGCCTGCATAGCGTGAAGCCATCCCCTTCCAAGGATCAAGTTGTATGTGGACGTCACTTGCAATACCCAGAACTCCACTTGCTTGACCACAGATCCCGCTTTGACCGGCAAAATAATCTTTCCCAAAGGCCACTCAGGCTGTGAGTTGAAACCAACCAGTGGCGAAGTTGCCGGGGCCAAGTCTGTATCCCGGAGCTTGAGCTGTTTGAATGCGTCGTAATACATGATCTCGACCGAGCTTCCCTGATCGATCAAGATGCGCTTGACATCGAATTCTTTGACGCGGAGTGTGACCACTAGGGCATCATTGTGCGGCGTCTGAATGCGCTCTAGGTCCCTTGTGGAGAAACTGATCGCGTCTTTTTCTTTGGTCTTGCCCCTTTTGATTGCGGGCTGGACCGACAAAACTTCCCTCATGTGCTCTGCTTTCTTGATCATACCTCGGAGTTCACATACACGCGCCGATTCCACAATGTCGTGGATCACATTAACAATGCCCTGAGGGGGTGCCTCCATGTCATCCGGTCTACGCAGATCAACCGGAGCAGGATGCGCGGCTTTAACACCCCCATCAATGTAAAGGTCCAAGTGTCCGGCTGCGACTAGCTCCTCCAAGTGTTACTTCAGAGGCAAACAATCCTCTATCCGGTGTCCGCGCTCCCGGTGAAATGTGCAGCGGTACCGTGGATTGAAACCCTTCTGCGCATCGCCTAACTTAGCAGGAAATCGGACATAATCCTCGTCACGGATTTCACTAAGTATGCGATAAATTGGAATCTTAAAGACCGTGGTGATTCCTATCCTGGCTTTCAACCTTCTGTTCGCATCAGCTACGTTGTCGCGGGGGTATTCATCTCGGTCATTCCGTCGACCCCTACCCCGATTTTGACGATTTGAACCTCGATCAGATTCCTCGGCGCGATCATTTGAACGGTTGGTCTCCTGTTCGACCGCGTGCAGCTTGTCAGCCGACCTCTTGTCTGTTGCTACCGGAGTTGCCTTCGCGGTAGATGCTGCCGCATCATCTTCTACTCGAATGTGCTCGTTGATACGCTGCATTAATTGGCCCATGGATGTCGACTGGTGCATAGTAAGCGAGTCCCGCAGTCTATGTCCGACCGGGAGACCACGCTTATATTGAATGATTGCCAGGTTGACCGGGCAATCCAAGATCTCATTGAAAGTTTCCCAATATCTGGAGTTGTATGCCTTGAGTGTGTCACTCGGCTCCATCTTGACACTGAGAAGGTGGTCAACTTCTTTTGGCGTTTTGGTGTTGGTCTTGAAATGTGTCACGAAGGCTTCCGCCAACTATTGCCACCTTTCGATGCTTCCCTCCGGCAACCTCTCGAACCATTTCAAGCCCAGCTCGCCCAAACTTGACGGGAAGATAAGGCACATAAGAGCGTCATTTCGCCTGTGTCCGGCTATGACCTGTCGGAAGTGGCTTACATGCATATATGGATCGGTTTTTTCGTCGTAGAGCATGAACTTTGGCTGGTGGAAGCCCATCGGAAGCGGTGTTGTTTCTATCTCCAGGGAAAAAGGAGTGGCACTCAGCCTCGCCAAGTCTGTGTCTAAAAAGAGAGGCGTAGCGAAGCAGGGTGGAGGCATTCCGACCTCTTCACTGGCGTGAACCCCGTAGGATAGCCGCTGGAACGCCGACACCCTTTGAGCCTCCCGCCGGCGAGCCCGTTCCTTCAAGACTACCCGCAAATCCTCTGAACGAGCGGAATAAGAATACCTCGACGTCGTCGCCGGACGTGAGGGTTGATAGGTGCTGTCTTGCACGCTGGACTTCTCTACGTGCGCGTCGGAATCTCTAACCTTGTAACTTCTGGTGATTGAGATGGACAGAGTACGCCGCTGGCTCTGACTGCCTGAACGGCAGGGTTGGGTGCGCTCACTGTGGTCTCCCACTCCAGCCACACCCTTCCCCTTGACATGCCGCTTAAGATCCTCCATCTCCGCCGCCATTCGCCAGATGGCGGGTGTCTTGGTCCCTTAGCTTGTGTACCAAACGTCTGGCATGCGATTCTCTCCGCTGCCGATGACCGTCAGGACTCCGTGAATGACCAAAGCTTCTTCCGCGGTTATCTCGCGCGTCTCTTGAATGTCCTCCTGGGGAAGTCTCCAGGTCCGCTATAGGAGGGATGGCGGGATGTCCTTCTCTCCGTCTGCCTGACTCCGGGGTAACTCCGTCGATGGCAGATAACGGAATCTCGTCGTTGTTCGCCATGGACGGCGATCAGATGAGCCTGGAAGACAAGGTTTTGTTTGTCAAGTTCCCACAGACGGCGCCAATTGTACGGGAAATATTCAGGCAAGCCCGTACTCCTTCTTCCAAGCTCCTGTTTTTCCGATCGACCTGCGAGCACAACGGCGGTGAGCTACCCGGCGGTGTGTGGCCGGAAAACCCCTCTGATGATCAAGTTAGAACACACACACAGGGATAGATAGAGAGAAGGGAAAGTGTTGACTGTTTAGTGTATGTCTCACCAAATGTTCATCTGTCCCACATGGAGGGGGCAGACTCGCTTATATACCTTCTGCGCCCCAAATCTACTCCCATTAGTCTCTCGACACGTGGTACTGCTATCCCATCTGTCAGCACAAATCTTGTTGAACATCACCTAACCAAACTGCCAGCCCACACTACTGGGAGCTCGGTAGCCGGGCTGCAGTATCTCGACTGTCAACGGCCGTGCGCAGCTAGCCGGAGCGCACCGCTCGCCAAGCTCAATGACGATCGAGCTCGGTTGCATTCCGGCATAGCCGAGCTCGGGATAAGTCATGCTGGTTAGCTGTCGGCCTTCCTGCTGAGCTAACGCATGAACCGTGGAACCTAGTGAGGCAGCAGACATCTCAGCCGAACCCTCACTAGACCGGCTTCCGCACCAACAAGCCCAAGTAGCTCGGTTCCACAGCTACTATGCCATTACCGAGCAAAAATCCTTTCTGGATGGGCCCAGGCTGCCACGGCTCAAATGTGTTCGGCCCACAATTTGCCCGACCATTATCACGGCCCAATCCAAATCATAAATCTCCCTCTTAGTGGATTACAATTCAAATTTGGCGACTTTTAAAATGTTGAATAAAGTTTTAGAGTACCTAATTACTATATTAATTTTATTAAGCACATTTAAGTTTTGTAATAGTTAAAATTGCACTATTATAAAGCTCCAGTGAAAGGAAATTATCACAAGATTTTACAATAAAGCCAAATTACCATTGAGACTACCCTCATTAAGAGGTGGGATTGAATTAATCTAATCTTGATTAATCTTAACGAATATAATATATATTGATAAATTGTATTTATCAGTGGTTTGAATATGTAGAGATTTTCAATTCTAAGACCCATACAATATTATAATTGAATAATAATAATATGGAATAACGTGTGTTAAGGAGACTAGCATTAGACAACCTTCAAAGTGGTCCTTTAATCAACAATTAAGGCTAACGATTTCATTGGACTAACATGTGATAAGGAGGCCCACATTAGACTGACTTGAGGGTGGTCCTTTAATCAATTAAGTCCAACCCTTTCATTTAACGTTGTAATATAAGGAGGTCCATGTTGGGTGGTTCTTTGATCAATTCAATCCAACCATTTCATTTAAATTTCATGAACCAACGCGTGATAGGAGTTTGATGTTAGATAAACTTGAGATTTGGAATACTTATGGAATACTTTTCTTTAACTTGAGGTATCTTCATAAGTAAAAATTCAATTTAATAATATCATGTAATTATTAATGTCATATAATTGTTTAATAATAAATCATCATATAAGATTGATGAAATTTATTATTTAAATGTAACTACCATCCAAACAATTTAATAATTACAACATATGCACAATGGAGTTTTGGTGATCCTCATTATTTAAATGTAACTATCATCGAATATAATTCATTAACCACTATTTTTAGGAAAATTATTATATATTCATAGAGTATTATGATAATGTCTCCAGCCATTGAAAAATTACAATATATACTAAACTAGTCATATTTTGTCTCCTAAGTACCTAAGAAAGATGAGTTAGTATGTTCCATCCATAAAATTTTTTACTACGTGATTGATTTAAAATATCATATAAACAATACCATATGGTGTTCCGGAACTATCGAATAACTACCCACTTCAACTATATCCACATAATCAATTGAGGAAGAATTAGCTAAGTTGGCAATCTTGTACATTCTGAAATTATAGGTAGGTTGGTCAATCATTGCAAAGGGTAGATTGACTATTTATTCCATTGTTAAAGGGTCTTGTTTTGAATAAAGATTGAAAGCTCTAATTTTGAAACTCTAAAGAGAGCTCTAGTGATGTGGGAAAGAGTGGGGCCCACATGTGATGTGATGTGTGTGTCTATGTTTTTGTTTTTGTTTTTTTTTTTTTCTCTTGCCACATCATTATAGTTCTCTTTAAAGCTCTAAAATTAAAACTCTCTATCATTATTGTCTTGTTTTAGCTGTTTATTCATTCCTAATTATGGGCCTTTCTGCTTTTTTTAGCAGTAATTGTTGATATTGGACTTGAATGAATGTTTTTGTAAATTTTTTTTATATAGTCACTACAAAAAAAGTCACTTTTAGCTACTAAAATATTGGTCGCCAATTGTCTGTTTTTGGTCGCCAAAGCCATTCTGCGACAAAAAATTTTGGTCGTTACATTTGTCGCCAAAAACCTGTCGGGGAAGGTTTTGCCGACTAAAAAGCCTTTGGTCGGCAAAAAGGTACTCTTTAGCGACCAAAAATTTGGTCGCCAATAGTCAATTATATTTCTTTAAAATCATACATTCACCGACCAATGTTTTAGTCGCCAATAGTCAAAGAATCGCCAACCAAAATCTTTAGTTGCCAAAAGCTACCAAACGGCAACCAACATTTTTAGTCGCCAAAAGCTTCATCCATGAAAAAAAAATAATTCATTGTTAAGCTTTGCATCTGCTCTTATAAAGGACTCGAACCACTGACCTCCCATAGCATAAGCCTTATGCACCTCACACTTCCCACTACACCAGCGTAACACCACATGATTATATATGTAATATATATTATTTATATATATGTAATATACATAATTATTTTTATTGCATAATTTATGCGAAAATAAATTATTTAGTAGCAAAATAAAAATTTAACTTTTAGCGACCAAAATAATTTTGGTCGGCGAAGAGACTTTCACGCAAAAACATCACTTTTCGCTACTAAATTTGTTTTTAGTTGCCAATTGTACACTTTTTAGCTACTAAATTTTTTTTAGTCGCCAAAAAACTTACTTTTGGCTACCAAACTTAGAATTAGTCTGTAAAAACCACATAATTGGCGACCAAACGTAGAATTAGTTGCCAATTGTAGACTTTTTGGCTACTAAATTTATTTTAGTCGGCAAAAACTGTACTTTTGGCTACAAAAAATGTTTTAGTCGGTAAAACCCACATAATTGGCGACAAAAATTATAATTAGTCGGCAATTGTTGACTTTTTGGCTACTAAATTTCTTTTAGTCGGCGAAAACTATACTTTTGGCTACTAAAAATGTTTTAGTCAGTAAAACCCATATAATTGGCGACCAAACTTATTTTTAGTCGACAATTGTGGACTTTTGGCTACTAAATTTGTTTAGTCGCCAAAAAGCTTCACAATTGGCTACTAATTCTTTTTTAGTCGCTTTTCAGCGACCAAATTCTTTTTAGTCGGGAAATTTGGTCGCCAAATCTGTTTTTTCTTGAAGTGAGTTGATTGTCTAGTTTAATATAATTTTCTTATTCTCTTTCTAATTGAAAAAAAAAAAAAAAAAAAAAAAAAAAAAAAAAAAGAAAAAAGGAGTATGCCCTAATATTATCTATTATTTTTTAAACAATAGTTACTTATTATTAGTTTACAATACAAAGTGTTTATGATAATAAACTATCGCAATCATACTAAATTTATTATTGTCTATGTTAATGAACCCTAGAACTAAAATTGTTCTATTTTCCTTCAGAAGCAGGGTTATTTATGTAGAAACTTTTTAAACTATTGAAAAGTATCATTTTGACCTCTTAAATTTTAAAAGCATAAAAATAGACTCCCTAAACTATTAAAAAGTATCATTTTGCCGCCCCATAAACTATAAAAACATATAAATAGACTTCCTAAACTATTAGTGTGTTTCACTTTGATTGCTTCTATTAGCGGTCCAATTTGTATGTCTTTATAATTTAGAAACATTTGTACGCTTTCATAATTTATAGGGCAAAGTGATACTTCTTAATAATTTATGGGGTTCAGTTCTACGCTTTTATAATTTAAAGAATCAAAATAATAATTCTCAATAGTTTAAGGGGTTTTAGTGTAGATAACCCTCAAAAGCATTCGAACCTGAAAATTTTCCTTTGGAATAAACTCTTTATAATTAAGATAAGTCATTGCAAGATTATATTTTATCACCAACAAATCATACCCAAAAAAAAAAAACTGTAAATTTGTTATTGTTCTATTATAATGAACAAAGTAGGGGAATTAAATTGGTGGAAATTGAGGTCATTCCATCAAATATTATATAAGCATAATTAAAAATTCATAATTTATTTTGTTACAAAATGGTCAAACTATGGGGTTTCTCTTTTTTTTTTTCCCAAATGTTTTTTATTTGGATTAATTACACTTTTCACCTTTATAGTTTGATTCAAATTTCATTTTGGTCCCTATAATTTTAAATTAAATAGTTTCGTTCCTACACTTTAAATCTAGTTTTA
This sequence comes from Camellia granthamiana, assembly GCA_036172215.1. Taxonomy (NCBI): domain Eukaryota; kingdom Viridiplantae; phylum Streptophyta; class Magnoliopsida; order Ericales; family Theaceae; genus Camellia; species Camellia granthamiana. The sequence continues at coordinate 78,233,506 of CM069916.1, forward strand.
ATTTGGTACTCCTATTTAAGTTGGAGGTTAAAGTTAATGATTTTGGGACATTTGTTAGTCTCCTAAGGTATATATGTATATATGTAAGATTTTTTTTTACTATATAAAGAAAGTATATATGTAAGAAAAATTAACAAAATTTTAGACGAAAAGACCAAATTGAAACTAGATTTGAAATGTATGGAAAAAATTGTTCATTTTGAAATTATAAGGACCAAAGTAAAATTTGAGTCAAAATATAGAGATTAAAAATGTAATAATAATAATAATAATAATAATAATTATTATTATTATTATTATTATTATTATTATTATTATTTTGCTCATAAAAAAATAAAAAATAAAAAGCATATAAGATGTTTAGTTGAAATAACTTCATCAAATCATAATTTTGACATTTAGGAGTGATAGTGTTTCATTTTGATGTTTTTAGCTCTTACATTTTATAATACTTTTCACTTTTAAAGTCTCTCAATTTTGCTTTCTAGGTTCGCTTTGATCCCTGAATTGCTATTATAAATTTTTTAAAACTCCAAGTTTATATAAAATATATATATATAAATAAAGTTATATTATATTTCAACTTCACAATAAAATTCGTTTGAAATAAAGACAAATTCCAATAAGAATGATGAGAGTGAAATTTAAGCAAAAAATTGACGGTAATAAAAATACTCAAATTGAATATTATTTATGCAAATTTCAAGATTTATAAAATCATGGGATATTTATTGTTGACCTCAAGTCAAGGTCCTCTCAAATCATACAAATTAATTCCAAGTCTTCTTTTCAAAGTTTTGAGATATATAGACTTTACTAAATGCATGATGTTATGAAAGTGAGTGTGCAATGTAATTACATTTTTGAGATGCACTATTACAACAACATTTCTCCACGGTATTTGGTCTAAGTAATTGTATAGCAGCTTTTGTAGTGTGAGATTTTGAATTTAACTCATATAAAGAGAAGTTTGATATCCTTTGTGTTGATTTATTGTATGTGATTATTAGTGGTTGTTGGACTTGGTTGATTTGTTGATCACTTTCTAGCTATTGTAGGTTAATAGTATGTTAAATGATGTAAATAGTGCATTACAACTATTTAAATTTAATCCTATTTTACAATGTTGAATACAGATTTTTTTTTAATTTTTTAATTTGTATATGATATTACGGTGAAACTAATGAATTTAGAATAATAATAATAATAATAAAAATTAAATATAACATATAATTGATCCAAACATAGATAGAAAGATTCGAACAACTTCATCAAATCATAATTTTGTGTTGGTTTATTATTTTGCTCATAAAAAAATAAAAAATAAAAAGCATATCAGATGTTCAATTGAAATAAATTCATCAAATCATAATTTTGCTTTCTTGGTTCACTTTGATCACTGAATTGCTATTATAAAATTTTTAAATATAAAAAAATATATATATATAAAGTTATATTATATTTCAACTTCACAATAAAATTCGTTTGAAATTAAGACAAATTCCAATAAGAATGATGAGAGTGAAATTTAAGCAAAAAATTGACGTTAATAAATATACCCAAATTGAATTTTATTTCTGCAAATTTCAAGATTTATAAAATCATGGGATGTTTATTGTTGACCGCAAGTCAAGGTCCTCTCAAATCATACAAATTAATTCCAAGTCTTCATTTCAAATTTTGAGGTATATAGACTTTACTAAATGCATGATGTTACGAAAGTGAGTGTGCAATATAATTACATTTTTGAGATGCACTATTACAACAAGATTTAAACACGACAATTGGTCCATTAATTGTATAGTAGTTTTTGTGATGTGAGATTTTGAATTTAACTCTTAAAAAAAAAAGTTTGATATCCCCCATTGCGGGGGTTATATGTAATTATTAGTAATTGTTGGACTTGGTCGTTTTGTTGATCACTTTCCAGTTATTGTAGGTTAGTGGTTTGTTGAATGATATTATAGTTATTTAAATTTTACCCTATTTTACAATTTTGCATAAAACTTTTATTTTAATTTTTTTAAATTTATATATGATATTATAGTGAAACTAATGAATTTATAATCATAATAATAAAAATTAAATACAACATATAATTGATTCAAACATTAGATAGAAAGATTCAAATAACTGAGCTTCAAATATTATGGCCAAACGAGCTAGCCATATTATGATATTATGGGTTTTTTTTTTTTTTTTTTCTTTACTTTTCTTTTTCTTGCGGTTGTAAATTGTATCTATCAGTAATACTAATATGAATGAAATTTTGATACCCAAATCCACACGGTATTACATATGAATAATAATTTTGTAGACTAATGCATGATAAGGAGATTGAAATTATACTGGGTTCGAGCGTAGAAATGAGCTCTCCTCTATACCTTTATTTTTTTATACCCTTTTATATTTTTTTTGTGGGTCTCAATTCAAACTTGAATCGATAATCTGAACGGTCTATCTTGTATGTCTCACAATAAAAGTCATCTATGCAAAAAATTAATTTCTTCAAACAACTATAAATATAAAAATAAATCATATTTTGTTTTATAAATGAACGATAAATATGATTGTAAACTTAAACTATTCATTTTATAAAATAAAATGTGATTTATTTATCTTGTAATTGTTTGATAAAATTAATACTTTACATAAACAATATTTACTGCGAGACATACGAAATAGATGGTTTGAATTATCAATGCACGTCTATGTTAAGACCTCCAAGAGGAATATGAAAAGGTGTGAAAAATATAAAAAGGAGCTTAACGCTGAGAATGATCCTTTAATCAATTACGTCCAACAACTTCAATTATAAGGAGGTGGCAGTTTGCTATGATTTTGTAGAAAAAATATATATGTGACATTGCCTCAAAGCCATTCAAATTATTTATTTGTATAAATTCCATATGAGTTCCACACAAATAAATGATTTGAATGACTTTGTGGCATGGCCCCGTCAATACCATGGGCCATTTTTTGTGTCGCCTTCAATGATGTGAACACTTATGATTCAACATTAACTACTCATTATAAAAGAAATTTTTTAAAAACTTAATATATTAGGAATTAGGGAAATTTTGTGGTACATATTTTGTAACATCAATCACAAATTAGCATAATAAAATGCATCCTATTATAAATTGACATAATTTTATTAGAAAATTTTGTAACATTAACCATAAATTAGCATAATAAAATGTTCAAGATTTATACTCAAATTGAATTTTATTTCTGCAAATTTCAAGATTTATAAAATCATGAGACATTTATTGTTGACCCCAAGTCATGGTCCTCTCAAATCATACAAATTAATTCCAAGTCTTCATGTCAAAGTCTGAGATATATAGACTTTACTAAATGCATGATGTTATGAAAGTGAGTGTGCAATATAATTACATTTTTGAGATGCACTATTACAACAACATTTCACCATGGTATTTGGTCTAAGTAATTGTATAGCAGTTTTTGTGGTGTGAGATTTTGAATTTAACTCATATAAAAAGAAGTTTGATATCCTTTGTGTTGGTTTATTGTATGTGATTATTAGTGGTTGTTGGACTTGGTTGATTTGTTGATCACTTTCTAGTTATTGTAGGTTCATAGTCTGTTAAATGATGTAAATAGTGGATTACAATTATTTAAATTTAATCCTATTTTACAATGTTGAATAAAGCTTTTATTTTAAATTTTTAATTTATATATGATATTACAGTGAAACTAATGAATTTATAATCATAATAATAAAAATTAAATATAACATATAATTGTTCCAAACATAGATAGAAAGATTCGAACAACTGAGAGTCAAATACTATGGCCAAACGAACTAGCCATATTATGATATTATGGGTTTTTTTGTTTTCTTTTCTTGCGGTTGTAAATTGTATCTATTAGTAATGCTAATATGAAGGAAAATTAATACCCAAATCCACACGGTATTACATATGAATAATAATTTTGTAGACTAATGTATGATAGTGAGGTCAAAATTAGTTTGGGTTCGAGTGTAGAAATGGGCTCTCCTCCATATTTTTATTTATTTTTATATCCTTTTATATTTTTCTTGTGGGTCTCAATTCAAACTCGCATCGATAATTTGAACTGTCTATCTTGTAAGTCTCACAGTAAAAGTCATCTATGTAAAAAATTAATTTCATCAAACAACTATAAATATAGAAATAAATCACATTTTGTTTTATATAATGAACGATAAAATGATTAAAAACTTAAATTATCTATTTTATAAAACAAAATGTGATTTATTTATATTATAATTGTTTGATAAAATTAATTTTTTACATAAATAATATTTACTGCCAGGCATACGAGATAAATTGTTTAAATTATCAATACGTGTCTAAGTTAAGACCTTCGAGAAGAATATGAAAAAGTATGAAAAATATAAAAAGGAGCTTAACGCTTACGTCCAGCGACTTCAATTATACGTAAGAGGTAGTTTGCTATGATTTTCTAAAAGAAAATATTTCATGCCCCATGTAATATTGTCCCAAAATTATTCAAATTATTTATTTGTGTGAGTCTCACATGAGTCCCACACAAATGAATGACTTTGTGACATAGCCATGTCATATGCCCCATGAGCAATGAATAATTGCTCAATTTTCTGTGTCACCTTCGATGATGTGAACACTTTTGATTCAACATTAACTACTCATTATAAAAGAATTTTTTTAAAAAGTAATATATAGATATAGAAATTAGGAAAATTATGTGGTTCATATTTTTTCAAGGTGTGTATCGTATGTACCATATTATAAATTGACGTAATTTTATTAGAAAATTCTATAACATTAACCACAAATGAGCATAATAAAATGTTTAAAATTTTGTGATTCATGTAATAAAAGTTGTCGTTTGGTTACAATATTTTTTTACCCCAATTTTTGATAAGGTTACTCATTTTGTGGTTGATATTATGAAATTTTGTGATAAAATTATGTCAATTTATACTAAGGTGCATATGCTACACACCATTGATGTCTCTAGAAATTATGAAATTCCATATAACTTTAACGGTAACATTTGAAAGGAAAAAATAAAAATAAAAAAATAAGTTCAGAGTGAGTTATAAATTTTTGTGTAAAATAAATTTTTGATCCATTATTAGATTAAAATGACAGTACCCTAAGAATCGAATCATCTTAATTGATAAATACACGGACTTTCCCTTTAATTTTAAAATTACGTAAAGATTTGTGTATTTGTTAAAAACCTCAAGGGATGGGTGGTCCGTCTAATTAGTCCATGTTAGTGTTTTTTTATAGAGCCAGCATTACTTCTTGATGGTCCGTCTAATTAGTCCATATTGGTGTTTTTCTATAGAGCCAGCTATACTCTGCAACCAAATAAAAGATCAAGTGGGAGGAAATTATCATTATATTTTGAAACAAAGCAACATTACTGTTGACACCACCTTGGTAAGAGGCGGGATTAGATTTAATACTATACAAATTAAAAAAATTGTAAAATTTTCCTACTTACTAATATGGCACAAATCACATTATTAAAGTGTATTCTATTTCAAATTCTAAAATTTCTTTTATTGCATGATAATGTCATTTTGTTAGAAAAGTTGGTAATGTTAGTTTGTATAGGATTTTCCTTTGTCTAATTATTTCTGAATATGAAATTAGCTAGCCGTGAAATATTTTTTTTTATTAGCATAATTAAGGGTAATTTTAAAAGAATTCAGGATTTGACCCTAAAAATAAAATAAATACAAAGTTTTTAATTTTGTCAATTTAGACTCATTTTATGTACGCTTACATTGAATTTAATCACTAAAATACTCTTTTTTATGTTGGTTTTACCTAACAAAAATACACAAATGTTTAGATTGAAAATAAATTAAAATATTAGAATTTAAATTAATAAAATTAAAATTTGAGGCTTATACAAGGGTTAAGGGTTAAACATTGAGGCTGGTTTTGTTTGTTTGCTTGCTTCTTCTTTTTCTTTTCTTTTCTTTTTTTTTTATAATTTCCCCTTATAATTATTTCTTTATTTATTTTTGTATTAGCAGTGGTAATATGTAGGAATTTTAAATCCCAAAACCCACACCATAAGGGGGATAATTAGACTACTGAGTATCGAAAAAAAAAAATCATGTAATACATGATAATTCACTTTTTTTTAAGTAATTGAGAGACAAATAATAATTTATTTACTATATTTTGCGATTTCACATTTACTAAAATTACCACATAAATAATACCATATGGTACTCCACGTGTATCTAATGATTTTCTGAAGGTAGGAGGCGCAAGTTAATCAAGGCAGGCCAACCGCTTCATTCATATTGAGGAGAGAGTTTGCTTTAATTTTTCCACAAATATTAGCCAAATCAGTAAGTGGGAGGGGGCCCAGAGTATGATGGTGCTTTTAGTGCCTTTATAAAGACTCAGACCACTTGGGTGCTAAATGTGCAATTCTGAGTTAGTGCAGAACATGCAAAGAAGAAATAGGTGTGCCATCATGTTTAGAGAGATGAGGTTGGTGTGGTTGTGGGTAATGTTGGTTTTGGCTAGTGAGTGCTATGGGTGTTTGAAGCATGAGAGGATTGCTCTTCTGCAACTAAAAGCTTCCATCAACCACCAAAATCGCAACAGCACATTTGAAGGGTGGGAGATTTGGAAGGGTGAAGCGACTACTGACTGCTGTGAATGGGAAAGAGTCAAGTGCAGCACTACAACAGGGCGAGTGATCCAACTCTCACTCAATTCTACCATTTATTGGGACACTGGAGCTTGGTATCTGAATGCCTCCATGTTCCTTCCATTTGAAGAACTTGAAAGTCTCGACTTATCAGACAATACTTTAGCGGGTTGGCTTGAGAATGAAGGTTTTTTTGATTACTAGAATAGCAACCAAACAAGTCCACTCTATTGTTTTCTTTTTGACAATATTTCCAGAAATCACGTTGTGGCCTATGCTGTGATATACATCATTGACTGTTTTACAGGTTTTGAGAAGGTGGGTGAATTAACATCTCTAAAGTCTCTAGATCTGTCTAATAATTATTTGGAGGGAACTATTCATATTAATGGTGAGTTTAAAGTCTATTTCTTTCCATTCTTTAACTAAGAGTTTGAAGAATTCAAAAATAAGCAGGTTTATTTGATTTCCAACTAATTAATACTTTCATCTTCCTGACTTGAGACCAGATCTTAAAGGTTTGAATAACTTGGAGCAGCTTGATATTAGCGCTAATCAGTTTGATGGTCTCACAACACACTCAGGTATGATAACAAAACCACTTCAATATGAAGAAAATAATGAACCAAAAAAAATGTAGATGCTCTGGTTTCAAAATTACATTTTTTAGTCTATTTTTTAGGACAAATGCAATACATTACATAAATTATAATTATATACATGAAATGACATACAAAATAAACACTTTAAATAATCAAAATAGGACTCGTGATGGATCTGGATAACACCCTTCTGTGCCCAACCCAAAATTAAAAACAGCCTACTTGGATGGCGGTTGAATTAATGATTCTAGTGAATTAGTTTTTTTTTTTTTTTTTTGGAAAATAAATTTTGTTTATTTTATTTATTTATTTATTTTATGATGGTAAAGTTTGTTTTTTAAACACTCGATCTTTGTACATGATTTATGATTTATGGGTCCATCACTCAATTCATCCCATTTGCCACTTGTCATACTATGCAACATTTGTTGAACAGCTGAAGTGGACTCATTTGCGCAAAAATGTTAGGGTCCCAAAAAAAATTATTAAAAAATTTACATAATATTTTCACAATTATGAGCCACAATGATAGATGTTTTGGCTTGTAATAAAAAGATCATAACAGGCCATACAATTTTATATGAAATTTCAATAGAAAATTTATGTTTGTAGATTACTATGCTTTAAAATTGAGTTTTAAACAAACTACCTATTTTTGTTATTATATTCTTAATAAAATGAATACATGTCAATTTTACGTGTTGTTTTAGTCGTGAGGATGGTGGTGACTTGAAATGGAAATTGATTTTTGTAGGTTTTGAAAGACTGTCTGTGTTAGGCAAGCTGGAGCTACTTAGATTGGATGGAAATTTATTCAATAATACCATCCTACCATTTCTTGGTGTGCTCTCATCACTCAAGACTTTATCTCTACCGTATACCCATCTGAATGGATCAATTGATATAGGAGGTAAGTCCAGTATAAAATGTTTCACCTATTCACAACTAAAACAACCTTTCCAGCATCAATATGGACAATCTTTGCAGCATCAATGTGAGTTTTATGAGCCATGTTTATTGGACAAATTATAACATAAGATTACGATTATCAATCTATGGAATTCACAATGTTAGGTTGTAATTTTTATTATTCAGATTAGATTTCAATGGACATTTTATTCAACAAAATTGGTGAATTTTTTAATCCTATAACTAATAATACAAAATAAACATATAATTGGTATTATATATTTCAATATTTATTGCAAAACAAATGTGAAAAAGAGGGAATTATTTATCTTACTGATCTAATTGAATAACCAATCTTTCACTGATTCCAGGAATTGTCAATCCCCTCACTATTATTTATTCTAAACAAACAAAGCCTATGTGTTGTTGGAACTGTCGGATAATGGCTTAAAATACTACGTGATCCAATATCATATAATATTTTGAAATTATTAAATAATTATTAATTATTCAGTTTTATGATAGTCGGACTCAACAAAGAAAAACCATAGCACCAAAAGAGTAAGTGCTCCAAGGTTGAGATGGTTACTATTTTAGTTTCTAATGTATGGAGTTTGTGTGATTTTGATTCTCTATTTGAATTGTATCTATTTAGTTTCCCGTGTATAAAAATTATTTTGATTTCGTCCTCCAACCGAATTCCATTTATAGATACCATTAAATTTAAGGGTACATATAGAAATTAAATTAAAATTTCACTATTTTAGTTCCTAAAATAAGATATTTGTGTTATTTTGGTTCTTAATATATAAATCATGGCAATTTAGTATTTAAAGTATCTAAAGTTAGGAGTGTAAAAATGGCCCGTGGCCCGAGATGGGCCCAGCTTATTTAGGCCCGTTTGAGCCCGGGCCCAGCCCGAGACCCTAAGCCAGGGCATTGGCTATCATTTTAAAGCTCGGCCCAACCCATGGGCCCAGTCCATTGGCCTGCTTAAGGCCCACTCAAGGCCCGGCCTGCACGGAGGCCCAGTGCTTTTTATAGTGGAAAATAATAAAATTTTGATAGAAAAAAATAAAAAAAAAACAAAAAAATTTGTTCAGGCCCACCCAAGCTCGAGCCTAGGCCCAGGCCCACCCAAGGCCCGAATACCCCCAGGGCCTGGGCCAGAGCCTAATTTTCTAACCTGTGAACCGTCCCAGCTAGGCACGAATTTTAACGGGAGCTTGTGAGGCCTGACATGGGCCGACCTGGGCCAAATTTACACCCCTATCTAAAGTGTTTCAATTTGGTCCTCTAACCAAGATTATAAAACTATCCATGCTTCTCTCTTTCTCTCTCTAAAAACCTCCATCCTGGGTCTCACCGCTGGGCGGGTTGGCTACTGCCTATGGCCATGGCGGTTGGCTGGCCTCACTTCCTTTGTGTGTGATTGTCGTTTGCTCTCTTTTTAACTTGAATCCCCAAAGTATTCCCACCATATTATTTTTCCCCACATCTATAGATTATGCTTAGGTGTGTTTTGATCTATGGTGTTTAGCCATGGATCTTCTTTTGAGTCTTCTATCAGCTAGTGTATGGTGATCTAGTTTTGGGCGCTTCTCTGCGATGTGTGCTGGGTTGTTCGATATTGAAAGTTTTTTGGCCATGGATGTGTTCAAATATAGGAGTTTGTTTGGCAAAGAGGTCGGTGGTCTCAGATCAGGTGTTGTTCGGCAAAAAGGTCAGTGGTTTCAGTTCTATGGGGGCTCTCGGCTATGGGTGGTTGAAGATTAGGAGGATGTATGAGGCATGGGTCTTTGGAGTTGGCCATGAGTGGTGATTTTCGGCCATGGATGAAGGCCATGGGAGGTGTTAAATCTTGGGAGTTTTTAGGCCATGGAAGTGGTGTTTCGGTGCCGGTTGGCTCAATTCAGGGAGGTGTTTGACAAGTGGGAGAGGTGGTTTTTTGGCTATGGGTGGTGCCTCTTGGTTGTTTAACAGGTGGGAGAGGTGTGTTTTCAACTTGTTTAACAGGTGGGAAATATTTAAAAGTTTAAGATTTTGAACGATTTGTTTGTATTATGAATTGATTTTGTTGTGTTTTTAATTTTATAAGTTTTAATTCATTAATTATTAATGTTGAAGCATTTTAAAAAATAGAGGGAAGATGATCCAAAGTAAATATTTACAAAATGGAGGGAAAAAAAAAAAAGTCTCCAAAATAAATTTTTAAAGAAAAAAGTCCAATCTACAAACCGCCGGCACATCTGCGAATCTTATTTACACAAACCGCAACCGCACTGCAGGCGGTTGCGGGTTGAATTTTTCCCAAACTGCATAGATATTGGCGGGTTCAAACCAATCCGCAAACCGTCTAAAACTGAACCACGACCACCCCTATTTTATAGTTTTTTTTCTCGTCCCTCTTGGGTCTCACCTTCTCATCATGCTTTTATGGAATACGCCACAGTTTGGTCCTACAGGAACCTTTCGACTACCCCAGATTATTCGGCTTCGGGACATGGCTTGAATATTTAACTCGGCTTCCCATGTGAGCCTCAATGCCTACTCGGCAACGATCCCTAGCCCCCAATTGACAAGACCGGTTTGAAGTTGATTTTTTATATTTGGCTCCCACACTGATAAAAAAAATTTGGTCCTCTAACCTGATTGTCTTTCTTTATTTGAACTAAGGGCAAAACATAAAAATCATGACAGACATCAACAAAAAGCAAATGCTTATATATCAAAATATATTGGATGATGTATTGCAAGAAAAAAAAAATTGCCAAAATAATTATCAACAAAAAATTTGGCAAGGATCTCATTTATTGTAAAATATAAGCTTTGGGAGACAATTTTTTTGTTCTACATCACAAAAATTACATTTTATTATAATAATGTGAATATTCCTCTCCAGAGATATTGGCTTTTCTTTTCTCTTATTTTCTTCAATTTTTGATGATGTGTATTTGTAGTTTTCAAACTTTACCATTAGTTTAGACAGGAAGGTAGACAAAATTAAGTTGGGAGACCAAATTAAAACACTTTTTTTTATATGTTGCAAGCTAAATTGACACAATCCTATACAACTCATAAAATAATTAGGACCCGATGTACAATTAATTCTTCTTCTTCTTCTTATTTTTTTTATTTTTATTTTTTTATTAGCGACTTAGAAGAGCTGAATTTTGATGGCAATTCAATAGAAAATAAAAAATAAAAAAGGTGCATAATGGAGAATTTTTTTAGAGGTTGTACTCTCATTTTGGAAGTTAAAAAAGATTTGTTGGTAAGATTTTTCATTTACAATATTGCTTCACAGATGTTTGTACAAAAATAATGTTTGTAATCATTATCCCAAATGAAGATTTCTATGTGCTCTTTTGGAAAGCTGGTAAAAAGTTAACTTCCAACTTTTTACTAATTTTGGGTCACATCACCCCTCATATAACTTACCCACAAAAAGACAAAATAAGCTTCAAAAGTCAAAAATTCAGCTTTTTACCAACCTTCCAAAACGCTCCTAAGTTTCTTAGTCAATTTTAAGTTTTGAACGGATTACAAGCTGGAGGTACTTGATTTGGGAGGCAATTCATTCAATAATTACATCTTACCATCTCTTGGTGTTTTCTCATTACTTCATATCAACAAGAAAATACCTCATATGTTCACAACTAGACAATCTTTCTATCAACAATGTGAGTTCCATGTGTTCTACAAGCTGCTAGGAGTAGTAGATAATACCTCTTAACATCACATGAATAATGTCACATAATATTATAAAATTATTAAATAATTATCAATTATCCAATCTCATGACAGTTGGACTTGACAAAAACCATAGCATGAAGAGAGCAAGTCCTTGATGGTGGCCTGATGGTGAATGCTTCCCATCCCCCAGGCTTGACCTAGGTTCGAATCTTGGGGGAGGCGAACAAAGGTTGCTTTGCAACTGATTCTCTGCAAAGACCTCGCCTTATACTCCGATCGAAATCTTGGCTTGTCTGTGGCATATAAGGTTGCACTCCATTGGTGCCTCAGTGGTAGGTCCCTTCATATGGGTTGGGTTAAATCAGGCTGGCAACCGGTTACCCCGGGGCCTGGGCCTATGGATGCCGTGATGACACCACAGAGCATCCTTTATTTTGGTTCCAAAAAAAAAAAAAAAAGAGCAAGTCCCTCAAATTGAGATGGAATCTTTTTTTTTTTTTTTTTTTTTTTTTAACAAGAGATGAAATCTAATACATAAAATAGTCTGCCAAATTTATAAACAAGGGTTAGTTATCTTTTTATTCTCTAAAGTTTGTTTGTTTGCATGTAAAATATTTTCCTACAAAATAATTTCTTAATTTTTTGGTGTTCAGTTACGTATAATTGGGTAAACTATTTTTGGATAAATTATACCACTAAAAACCACTAATCTTTTAGGTTGAGTGAAATATTACTTTAATTCCTATAGTTTAATTTAAATAATTTGAATCATATACTTCCAATTTTATTTTACTAAAGTTTGCCCACTTGACTTTCGTTCGGAATGCCATTGAAAGTGAAAATTACAATGTGACTCAAAAACAAAAACAATAGGAAGAAAAACACTTATGTAGATTGGTCTTTGAGATTCGTATCAATTCAATTTTTATTATATAAAAAAATATTTTCATTTGATCCCCAACCTAATTACATTTGAAGCTACTGGATTGAAATTCATTCAATAATAATATCCTACCATCTCTTGGTGTGCTCTCATCACTCAAGACTTTGTCTCTATCTACAAACCATTTGACTGGATCAATTGATATAGGAGGTAAGTCCAATATACAACTCTTCGCATATTCACAACCAAAGGCAATCATTCAAGCTTCAAAATTGAATCAGTAACCACATGAACAAGTGCACAATATCCATGTGTTCTACGTTAAGGAAGGTATAAGACATTAGATCTAGTAAATATTTTTTTGTTAGTGAGAAATCTACCTTTTGTGAAATAATTTGATAAAAAATCCTTTTGTTTGTTTTGAATGACATTTTGTTTTCAATTTTATCTTCTTATTTATCTGTTGACTTTTTTTATCTGTTGACTTTGGTTGACCAGTTCAAATTTTTTTCCATCTGATCAAAAAAATTTCCAATCTGTTCAAAAATTTTCCCTATCTATTCAATTTTTTTACCCAGTTTGCTTAATTTTTTAACATTTTCAATTCAAATTTCCCTTATCTGCTTAAATATTTGTCAAAATAAAATTATATCTGTCCAAATTTATTATATGTTAAATTTTATCTGTTTAATTTTTTTTATTTTTTATTTGTTTATCAACATCAACAGCAATCATCCCAAAAAAAAATAAAAAAATGAGCCTTTTTGAATAAATTTGTTCAATCTTCATTTCTAGCCGTCAGAAACCTAAAATCCCCTATCTCTCTGTGATGCCTCTTCACAGCCACTGTCCCTCCTCCAGCCATAACGTGCCATTTTGGGAACAAAATAAAAAGCCACGTTTTTGGACAAAATGTCCAAAAACGCAAGTGCCAAAAACGCAACAAAATTGGTTTGGGAAGTGTCAAAAACGCAAGTGTAAAATTACAAATTAGGGCCTATGACAAAAAATAAAAAAAAAAATTTCTTATGTTGGGTAAGGATATTTTGGTCATTTTAATTTGATTTGACACCATAAACAAATATTAAACTAAAAAGCCAAAAGCTAGCTGTTTATCAACTTTCCAAATCACTTTCCAAAAAGCTAAAAAGCTTGGTAAAAAGCCAAAAGCTAACTTTTTACCAACTTCCCAAAACACCCCGACATTTCCAAACAAACACAATCTATAAACACCAAAGGGGAGAGAGAGAGAGAGAGAGAGATGGAAAAAAATCTAAAAATTTCCCTAACTTCTTCTTAAAAGAACTACCAGAGTATTTCTTACTTCATTCCATTTCAAGCAAAAATTCCAATAAATCAACTGAGTTACGCTTCTAGCTGTAATCGTGCCAAAAAAATCTACTGACAGATAAATTCCAACCATTTTCATCAACAAAAACCTTTATACCACACCAAGCTCCCAATTTTTTTTCCCATTCAACTTGTAATCATATTTTCGCCAAATATTAACAATATGTTTGGGAACGTAGAAAAGAAAAGAAAAGAAAAGAAATGATTACTTAAGTTATAAAAGAAATGAAATGAAATGAAATGAAATGATTGTGATTTCTCTTCTTTTTGTTTGGATAAGGAAGAAATAAAAGAAAAGAAATGATTGTGATTTCTTTCATTCTTGTTTGGTTGGGTTTCATTAAGAGAAAAGAAAAGAAATTATTTTATGTTATATTACCAAAATAACATTTTTATATTTTCAATAATTTTATTTCTTTTATTTTTATAGGGACAAAATTGGTATTATGAAAATAGTGGTTTCTTTTCTCTCTCAATCTCTCCACTTTTGGAAAGATTGAAAATAAGGCTTGTAAGGTAAATGAGTTTCTCTTCATTTCCCTCAATTTCTTCCCATTTCTCTCCACTTAGGTTATCCAAACAAGTAAGAGAAATACATATCTCTCCATTTCTTTTCTTTTCTCTACAAATCACACAATCCAAACATAGCGTAAGTGTAATCAAAAGCTTATTCGAACTTTAAGCTTAAAAAACTATTTGTCACGCCCCACTTTTATTACTCGAGGTCATTACCAAGTTCATTAACTTAATTCAATTTCAGAGATAATATGCGGAAATAAACACATACATTCAATCCATAGCAATGAATATCAGTACTCTCATTCGTATGCAAGTAAATGTTACATGAACATACTAATAAATTGCCCTTAGGCTTACAACCTTTAAATAAACAACTGAAGGGTGTAACCCTTTTACACATAGGGCTTTCCGCCAACAAGAAAGAGGCCCCGTGGCCCACAAACAAGAAGATCCAAATCTTGTAGCACATCCTGCTAAACACCTGAAAAAGATTCAACAACGTGGGATGAACATATAGTCCAGTAGGGATCTCAACTTGATCCTCAACAATAACAACAGTACAGATAGCTATGATCATGCACACTCATTCTCATACTAGAATAGTAATGTGATAGTTTAAACAAAATATATATGTATATAAACTTTTCTCAAAAACAACTATTTCATTCAATGCTATAAGCGTTTCATCTTTCCCTTTTTCCTTTCATTAACCCCGTACCCAACCTTTTATACATAAGCAATTACTTAGGAAATAAATTCACTAAGACCACTACTATTCTCCAATTTCCACACATACAACAGATGTGCCTTTCTAGAACATATTTCTAAAATGTTTGATTCTCTTTACACTTCTAAAAGACAAGGGGTAGCAACTAATACAAGATTAACACAAGATAATCCAACTACAATTTCATGACATGAATGTCTACATTGCCTGTGACACATAGTCTATGGCACAATCCACCTTCCAATTATGGCTCAGAACCTGGCCAAATAACTCAACAAGGGTTCCGTCTCTCATTAACAATATTTCCAAATTCAACAGGGATAACAAATCAAGTTAAACATATCTGATAACATAACAAATACACATGTTGGTATCGTAACAATCACAATCAAACTCACTCCCATACTTCCCAACTGATACACATTTTGGTGATGTATCATATCAAATAAACAAACACTTTAAGTTAAACCTCTCTATAACATAACAAATACGCATGCTGGTATTGTATCAATCATAACCACATTCACTTCCATACTTCCCAACTGATACACATTTTGGTGATGTATCATATCAACAATAAATAGAAATACTTCTATTAACAATAAGCACACATATATGTGATGCTAGTGGAGTCCATCCCCTTTCTCCTCCCAACAAATCTGGTTTAGAGGTCCATCCCCTTTCTTCCCCTAAACCCTCC
Organism: Camellia granthamiana; assembly: GCA_036172215.1. Taxonomy (NCBI): domain Eukaryota; kingdom Viridiplantae; phylum Streptophyta; class Magnoliopsida; order Ericales; family Theaceae; genus Camellia; species Camellia granthamiana. Next base: position 78,249,570 of record CM069916.1, read on the forward strand.
AACAATTCCGGTTTAGAGGTCCATCCCCCATCTTCCCCTAAACCGGAAGTACATCCCCTATCTCCTCCCATACACAAGTAATGCATTTAAACACAACGTCATATACACAATCAATCAATAGTGTAATGCATACACAACAGTCCAACGCAACCGTGTCATCCTCCACCGATGACCAAGGACAAAACCTCTAGATGCAGGTATATTGTACATCTATAAACATACTCAATTGTCATGAGATTATCAACCTATCACTAATACTAGCATAGTGGTATAAGATACAACAATCCAACATTCATACTTATTTCAAAGTGTCTTTCCCATTCCACAAAACCAATCTTGCTTCCTTTTGTTTTCACAAAACCGTTTTCATTCCTTTTGTTTCCACAAAACCAAATCCAAAGGCAACAAAGCCAAAACTCATTTTAATCTACCACATTCCTTTCAAAGCCATTCCAATTTAATTTTATAAATTGAATCATAACTATTAAATTAGGGTTTTACTCCCTCTTTCTCAATATTGAACAAAATGCCTCAATCATCTATAATAACCAATAATGGCTTCAATTAAATCCAAATACCCAAGTATTTACCCAAAGATCAAACCCCTCTATCTTATTATTAAATCAATAAATATTAGGGTTTCCTCTCCTTTCAACAACAACTAGCTAATTAACACCCAATTAGCCCCAAAACACATCTAATAACCATGGATCTAAAACCCACAACCAACCCAAAGATCAACCTCATGAATTTATACAAAAATCCAACATGATATAGTTTTCATGCAATACAAAAATTACCACATGTCTATCTATAGATGAAATATTGAAAAAGAGCAAGGAGAATCCCTACCTCGAAGCAAAGAACCCAAAGGAGAAGATGACCCGGAAACAAAGTGCTCCAAATCCACAGTTCTTCAGATTAAAATGTAACCCTCACTCTCCTCTACCTTTTTAATGAAGTAACTAGGGTAGGAAATCACTCTAACTAGATCAAACCTAGGAGAGAATGTGTTTAGAGAAGAAGAGAACTCGGAAATTAGGGTTTTGGATCAAAAAGAATGAAAAACTGCCCTAAAAATCCCGCTGCTGCGTTTAAATACTGGACAGGCTCGCTCGAGCGAAGACCTGGTCGCTCGAGCGACCAGACACAGAAACAGACCTCGCTCGAGCGACAAGAAGCTCGCTCGAGCGACAAGACAGACCAGCTCGCTCGAGCGACAAGAAGCTCGCTCGAGCCAACAACCACTGCTCTCAGGTCTAGCACTGGACGCAAACCTCGCTCGAGCCAAGAAATTCTCGCTCGAGCGACAGACCAAAAACAAAGACCTCGCTCGAGCGAAGATAAGCTCGCTCGAGCGACCAAGCCAAAAACTGAACATCAACTCTTGGTTTCTAAACCCAACCAACCTGAAATCAACCTGCCCAAAACATCCTATAACCCAAAATAAGGAAATCAAAGGTCAACAACAACAATAATATGACAATAGAATCCTCGGAACATAAGTCCGGATACAATAATCAAATGGTAAAAGACCGGGGTCACTACACTATTTCATTAGCTATCAATTGGCAACTAAATGAGTACTTCAAATACATATCAAACACAATTCCCAACCTTTAACGCGCAAATCTTCAAATTGAAAAGAGAAAAGTACATGAACCTCGAATGAGATTGATGTTCACTTCACGAACAGGAATCACGATAACAGTACGGGAGGGATCGACCTCGGGAGTGAGGATCGAAGAGCCGGCGTAGAGGTTGAGGGAGGCGGGTGAGATCCGAAGGGAACACTGGCGAGATTGTACTAGATGAGGCGGTAGATGTGAGAGTGCGAGACGAGGAAGCCATGCGAAATGACCTCTGTTTTTCGATCTGAGGCTTTTGAACAGATCTAAGCCTACTTGGCCCTAAGATCCGATGGGTCATATACTCTACGATGAGGTCGCGGGTTCTCGACGGCGGTAACTACGACGGTGACACAGAAGGGTGGTGCGGCGGTGGCTAGGGTTTAGGAAGAAAACGGAGAGAGAGAATATATATATATATATATATGAGAGAGAGAGAGAGAGAGAGAGAGAGAGAGAGAGAGGAGATGAGGTTTGTTTAACCAAACAAGGTCGACGGCGGCAGAGGGGAGTCGAGGCGGCGGCATGTGAGCTCGATCTATGGTCCAGCAGCTGATAGAGGAATAGCTAGGAGAGAGAGAGAGAGAGAGAGAGAGTAGTGGGTTTGGTTTGAGAATATGCAGATATATATATACGAGCGTAGTTTAGCAATTTGGCAGACCTTGGGCTTGTTTGGTTTGTTTTTGGGAGAGTTGTTTTTGAAAAAAATTTTAGGGAGAGAGCTTAGAAATTTTTTTGGTTTGTTTGGTTGTATATTTGGGAGAGTTGTTTTTTTTGGAGTTTGGGATGATTTGATATTTTGGGAGTATTTGAGTAGATGTGTGTGAGAGAAAAAGTGATTGAGAATGAGAGAGCAGAGAGAAAAAGTGATTAATTGATGTGTAAGAGAGAGAAAGTGATTTTGGAAATTTTTTGAAAAAAACTCAAACCAAACAATTTTTTAGAAATTTTTTTTCTAAAACTGATCTCCCAAATGCAAACCAAACATTATCTTTATAGACATAATGTTTTAACGGCTGGATCTTGGACAAAGACAATAAAATTTTAGATTTTTGAATCAAATGTCCAAAAAATTATTAGATGGTGTTAAATTATCATGTGACGTTTTTTTGTGCAGTATTCTTAACAATGTGAAATTAAAAAATACATTCGATAAATTATTTACAAAATACATTTGATAAATTATTTCTTATCTCCTATAATTACGTAACAAATATAAAGTTAACGTGGTCTCATCTGAGCTTGTAAAAGTTCGAACTGCTTCTTGGGTGAAGATCCGACCCTTTTCTTTGGTCTGGGTCTAGACGTGATTGGGTTTAATTGGAGATAAAACATAGTTGGGAGTACTTTGCAGGCCATGATCCAATTTACCAAGCCATAATTTTGTACAATATTTTAATCATCAATAAGTTTTGGGGCATTTATATATAAATTTTAATTTATAAACTTATATTTTATTAAATTATAATTAAAAATTTTTGAACTTTCAAATCTTATTAAATTTTTAATAATCGAAATTACCATTTAAACAATGATTGTTCATCATTTATGATTATTTATAAAGAAATATGATAATTTAACATTTATTTTGATTTTCAAAATTTTAAAATATCAACTTTCAAATTAAAAAAAAACTAAAAAAATATTATGTGCAAAAAAAAACATAACTAATTTTTTTTTTTTTTTTGAAAAAATTGAGAAAATTGAATTTTTTTTGGTGCAAAACTGAAAATTTTGTGTCTATATAAAGGAGTATGATGATGGAACATTGACATGCAAAACTAAAAAAAATAAAAATAAAAAAACTGATAATATTCTCACTTTTAAAACTGAAAAAACTGTTAATTTTCTCTATTTTATTGGATAGTTGAATCAAACCAATAAGTAAAAGGGCAAAAACGTTTAATCTCATGATTTATTTTTTTATCAGTTAGTGAAACAATTATCTAAAATATTCCTATGCAAAATTGATAATATTCTTAGTTTTAAAAATTAGGAAAAGTTGATAATATTTTAGTCTTACTAAATAGGACTTATTGGTTTAAAAAAATCTTAAATAAAACCTGAGCTACCATAACATTTGTAAATAAGAGTTTTGGGTAATTAACTTATAAATTTTCTTTGTTGATAAAAAAATAAATAAAATAAAATAAATAAAAAAAAAACATTGTCTCATCTGTTAAATTTTTTATTACATTATTAGTTAAAAACAACCCATATAATTCACTAATCTAGTTGGATAACCAATCATTCATTGATCCTATGATTTATTTTTATTTTTATTTTTATTAGCAGCAAAAGGAAACTTTGTTGATGATAATTACAAGGCAAGTGACATACATCAATAAGGGGATTGATTAGTTTGCTTTGATGCTTTTTAATCCCATAAATTGTTAATCTCTTCCCTACTAATTCTTCTAATCAAACAAAGCATGTATGCTCTACGTGTTAGGAGTGGTAGATAATCCCATAAATTATCACATAAACAATGACACAATAATATTTTGAAACTGCTAATTAATTATTAATTATCCAGTTTTATTATGGTCGGACTCAACAATAACCAACATAATATAGTGTGCCAAATTTATAAATAATGGCTAGTTACTTTTTAGTCTCTGAGAGAGTGTTTGATTAATATGATTAATAACAAGAGAATTAATAATTTATGAGATTAGTATTAGTTATCCAGTTGGATTAGTGAGATACATTATTCTATTTATCTACGTTTATTTTCTAATTAATATGAAATTATATATAATCTCAATTATATGTATGTTTCGCGTTATTAGTTGTAGGCTTAAAAAAAGTTCATCAATTTTGTTACATATAATGACCATTGAAATATACTCCAAATAATGGAATGTGAGTCCGACGGACTAATAATCTCAATCTTTTACTATAATCTGCCCAATCAAGTAGGGGTGAGCATGGTCCAGTTTAGATTGGTTTGGGATCAAACCAGGACCAATCCATTGTCTATAGTTCCATAAAAAATGGAATCAAACCAAACCATTAAAATCATAGAACCAATCTGAATCAAACTATTTAAACATGATTTGGTTTGGTTTGGAACCACAGTTTTACATAATCTGTTTACAAGAAAAATCATATAACATTTTCAAAAAAATTCAAATTGTCATAAATTTTAAAAATAATAATAACATACCAATCAAACAAACTACTCTCATAAAATTCACCAATAAACAAAAACATAACATTAAGCAAACATTGTTCAACATTAATCTATCATTATTTTTCGAAACATAAAATTTCAAAACATAACATGTACATTATTCCACCATTAACTTAAACAAATATAATATCAAACAAATAAACATATATGGTTTAAGTTATGCAATCCGGTTTTGTTCAAATCTAGAATCATGAACCTAAATCCGGAATCAATCAGTGGAGACCAATTCCGTAATTTTCCAAACTAGGACTGAAGCACAAATTAAAAAAAATCAAACCAAACCTACCGAATTGGTTTGGACCGGTTTAGTTTGTGAGTTTTTTGATTTCTTTGCTCAGCCCTACAATCAAGAAAGCTGTAAAGTCATTTTAGTTATCTATTTAAGTTGTATGTATTTAGTTCTCAATGTATAAAAAATATTTTGGTTTGGTTGCCCAACTGAATTTCATTTGTAGACTAGATACCATTAAAGTTAAGGGTAAATATAGAAAATTAACTAAAATTGGCTCTTTAAGTCCCTAAGGTAAGAAATTTGTGTCATTTTGTTCCTTAATATTTAAATTATATCTATTTAATTTCCAAAGTATAAAAAGTGTTTTAATTTGGTTAGCTAACCTAATTCTGTCTTTCTTTATTTGACCAAAGGGCAAAACATGAAAATCGTAAATACACAACAACAAAATGCCAAGAAAAAGAGACCAAAAAAAAGTACGAAAATTATTTGGTTTGATTTTTTGGTTTGTATTTGAGAAACATGTTTTGAGAAACTTAAAAAAAAAGTACGAAAATTTTTTTTGGGGGAAATATTCTAGTTGTCTAATATTTATATATGTTACTTATATATCAAATCATACAGGATGATGTACTGCAAATATATATATATATTAGCAATCTGCACACGCGATGTCTATGTAACTTAAAAAAAAATAACATTTATTTTTTTTTATTAACAAAAGAAACATTTTTTGATGAAATAATTGTACAAGATACTAATTGTACGAGCTTTCGTTATTAAACCCAAGATCATGGGTTTGAGGCCTATCCTTCTCTTTGCATACATTTTACCCAAAAAAAAAACTCTAAATACAGGGTAATTTTGAGAAAGAAAATTGTGAGACGAAAATTGTCAACCCCGCCAAACAGCCTTTACTTTATATATTAAAATAGATAAATATATTACAATGAAAAATTATCACCAAGAAAATTATTAATGAAAAAATTATTGACAAAGATCTCATTTATCATTGAAAATAAGCTTTGGTTGACCAATTATTTTTTCGTCATTACAAAAATTACATTTTATTATAATAATGTAAGTATTATTTTCTAGAGATGTTGGCTTTTGCAGTTATTTTATTTTATTTTTTGAAAATTTGTATTTATGGTTTTCAAGCTTTACCCCTAGTTGAGACATAAAGATAGATAGAATTAAGTTGGGAGATTAATTCAAAACACTTTTCAATATTGTAATGGTAAATTATATTTAGTGCCCCTGCACTTTCACCAAAATTTCAATTTGGTACATTCAGTTTCAATTGTAACAATCAATCCCTTATACTTTCGATCAAATTGCAATCTCACCGTTTTATATACAACCTGCAATTCAAAAGGGCTAGCTTACTCTATCAATGATATACAACCTGCAACAGTAAACTTCATGTAAAAGTGGTGTTAGGTGATTGAGCGAGCAGAAATCAGAGCCTTATACCATGCTCTGGTTTTTGGTTTCTTTTGCTCTTCTATGTTTTCTTTTTTTGATTTTGTTCTTGTCTTTGTTGGTTGGTTTCTCTCCAACTAGTAGGATTGTGCCTTAGCAAGTGATAGGGCTCATTTTTCGGTGCCAACATAGTTGGGATGGAATTACTAGCTTTGATGATTAGTGCTCTCTCCTCACTTTGATCTTTGTATAGTGTACTCTAAATTTCATCAATAAAGTTCTTTTTAGCTATTCAAAAAAATAAATAAATAATCTCATTGCTTTATCCATTTATCGTTAATAAGCTAGCATATATTAAAAGTTGAAGGATTAAAATGAGATTTTGGTGAAAGTAAAGACTAAAGTGAGATTTTAATAAAAATGTAAGAGTGTTAACGAGGCCCAAAAAAAATAAAATGTCACTTGTGTATCAAATGACAAGTTCTATAAACTTCGTTAATGACAAATAGATAGAAAGGTGATATTGCAACTTGATCAAAAATGTAAGGTTTGACTATTACCTGGGGTGACGTTAGCTCAGGGTTAATGAGGTTCCATTCCCCATCAACCTATCAAAAACTCTTAATAGAACAACCACTTATATTATTAATATTTTATTTAATATGATTTAATCTTATTAAAATTAAGTTACCTCATTCTATAGTTTGACATCAATGAATGAATAATTTTTTAATTACATATATACAAGAAAATGTCTTTGACATTATTAACAATGAAGTTATTATGCAACAGTTCTAAGAAATAAAACCTCATCAAATGCAAGTGTAAAAGTTTATATTATTTGTTGTTTAGACAAATAGTACAATATTTTTGCAATTTGTTCTACTTAAAATTTGAGAAATTTAGTTATAAAAAGTTTGAAAAGTTTAGGGCATCGTTTGGATTTTGGTTTTTTTAATAATTTTTAAATTTTTTGATTGTTTTATAAGATGAACAGAGTCAAATGGATTTGATAATGCCTTTTTTTAGTTGAATGAAAAAACGTGTTTGTAGCAGTTTTTAACTTTTTGTTTTTGTATTTTTTTAAAAAAGAAAAAAAACTTTCGGCTTGTTTTAATCTAAAAGTCAAGTTTTCAAACAAGGTCTACATGTTGTTTAGTTTAAAAGTTTTTTTCTAGTTTCTAGAATTTGTGGAACTTGAACATGCAAGGTGAACCCATCTCTACAAATTTTTGGACACGCCACTTACTATTACAATTGAAAGTAAATAAATTAAAGTGAGATTTTGATGAAAATGTAAGGATGCTAAATGTAATTTGACCATATTGTATGGATAAAACTTCATTTTTCCTTCTAAATTATCATTCAAAAATTAATTTAACCCATGTTCTTTTAAAATATCAATTTTATACCTAATCTATTTGATTTTGGATCAATTTCACCCTGCCATCAGTTGTCGTTTATAATCAAATGAAAGTTGCTGACGTAAACTTCATTTTGCCCCCAAATGAAGTTTAATGTGACTCATACAACGAGTATGATCAAATTTACACTCAATTCTTTTCCTTTTTTCTTTTTCATTGTAGAATTCCGCAATATGAAAAACTTAGAGGAGCTGGATTTGAGTAGCAATTCAATAGAAGACATAAAAGGTATACAATAGTGATTTCCCAAAAGTTTTTAGTGGTTTTACTCTCATTTTCCTAGCTGAAAAAGATTTAAAGGCAATATTGTTCACTTATAATATTATTATTATAAAAAAAAAAAAGTAGGTGAAATTACAAAAAATAAATCCTCAGGGTTTGAGTCTTACAATAAATAAATTCAGAATTTTTTATTTTGTCTATTTAAATCATAATTTTTTGATTTGTTTTCAATATAAATCATCTACCCATTTTCGTTAAATGAAATTGTTAGAAAAATGTATTTTAGTCATTAAACTCAATAAAAATTGATATTTTAGATATTTTTCGTATACCTATATTAAATTTAATGACTAAATATATTTTTTCAACAGTTTTACTTAACGAAAATAAACAAATGATTTAAATTAAAAATAAATCAAAAGAGTAGATTTTGAATTGATAAAATTAAAAAATAAATTTATTTTTTTATAAGGCTCAAATTCTAGAATTTTTTTTCTTCTTTTTGTTATTTCCCTAAAAACGTAGTACAAAATTTTAGTAAGTATATCGGCTTCCTTCCTTAATAGTAAGAAGCCTATTAGATCATATCTTTTGTTACATGGCTTCAGGTGTCGGGTCATGCATGATACATCAAATTTTCACAATGATGCATTATTTGAATAATATTTGTAGTTCTCAAGTAATGATTGAAATTTACAGGTTTAGATGGATTGAAACACATACAACACTTGTATTTGGATTATTCATCTATTAACAAGAGCTTTCTCTATAACGTTGGAGTAATGTCTTCCCTAAGGGTGTTGACATTACGTGGAATTCGGTTTAATGGGAGCCTACCTGACCAAGGTATTCACCCAATTAATTCTTGCGGAAATTACCCTATGCCTCTTTTATATTTAGTCATTTTTTCACTTTGATCTTTAAATTTTATTTTTTCTCATTTTGATCCTTTATGTTTCAAACACTACAAGAAAAATCACCTTTGGCGACTAAATTTTTAGTCGCCAAAGGTCCATTTTTAGTCGCCAAAGGTCGCTTTTATACCTTCCCCGACTGTTTTTTTTTGTCGCCAGTTTTGTCGCCAAAACCTGGTCGCCCAAGGTTTTGGCGACTAACAACTTTTTAGTCGGCAAAAAGAAGGCCTTTCAGCGACCAAACTTTTGGTCGCCAATACTCAATTCCACTTTTCAAATTATACATTTAGCGACAACTATTTTAGTCGCCAATAGGTCCTGAATCGCCGACTAAACCCATTAGTCGCCCAAACCAGTACATTTGGCGACGAAAAAGTTTAGTCGCCGAAGGCATTTTCCGAAAAAAAAAAAATTAAGCCTTTGCTTCTCCCAGGTTTCGAACCACTAACGTCACTGACGTCCCAGTCACTGTACACATTTAGCAACACTCTCCCCACTGCGCCACATGAACATCACATGATTATAATTGCAATATATATTATTTATATAATATATTTACCGATATTAATAGAAAACAATATATATATAAATAATTATTTTTATTTAATATATTTTATGTAAAAAATAAAGTATTTATTAAAAAAAAATAGGGGAGCACTTTTGGCGACTAAATATGAATTTTAGTCGCCAATTTTATGTTTTTTGGCTACTAAATGCTGTTTTTGTCGCTAAATACATTAATTTCGGCCCAAAAAAAAACTTTCGGCGACTAAACTGATTTTTAGTCGCCAAAAGCTCCACTTTTGCCGACTAAAGTCAGTTTTAGTCGCCACTTGTCCAGTTTCAGCTACCAAAAGTTTGTTTGTCAGTAAAACAGTTACATTCGGCGACTAAATTAATTTTTAGTCGCCAAAACGTATAGTTTTGGCTACTAAATCCTTTTAGTCGCCAAAAACCGTGCCATTTAGCTACTAAATTTTTTTCAGTCGCTAAAACTGCTATATTCGGCGACTAAAGTGACTTTTAGTCGCTGAAAGCCCTATTTTCGGCGACCAAACTGCTTTAGTCGGCAAAAGTTCTCACGTTTGGCGACAAAACTGATTTTAGTCGCCATTTGCACTACTTTTAGCGACGAAAATAATTATTTTGGTCGCCAATGCTGCATTTTCTTGTAGTGAAATTTTTTTCACTTTATTCCAAGAGCTAACTTCTATTTAAATTTAGATAGAAAATGTCACAATAACTATTGCATAATATAAAAAAGAGTTAATTACCTAAAAGTTCTATTTACAAATATTATGGTAACTCAAGTCTTATCTAAATTTTTTTAAATCAATAAGTCCTATTTAATAAAATTAAGAATATTATCAGTTTTTCTAATTTTTAAAACTAAGAACCTTATCAATTTTGCATAGTAATATTCCAGATAATTGTTTCACTAATTAAGGAAAAAAAAACAGGGCATGAGATTAAACGTTTTTACTCTTCTATTTATTAATTTGATTCAACTATCCAATAAAACTAAGAACATTATCAGTTTTTTCATTTTTAAATTTTTTTCCTAGTTTTGCACCAATGCTCCATCATCATACTCCTTTATAGATACGAAATTTTTAGTGTTGTACAAAAAAATAATTCAATTTTTTCAAAATAAAAAAAATATTTTTTTTTGCACATAATTTTTTTTTTTTTTAGTTTTTTCAATTTGAAAGTTGATGTTTTAAAGTTTTGAAAATCAAAATAAATGTCAAATCATCATGTTCTTTTATAGATAATCATAAATGATAAACAATCATTATTTGAAGGGAAATTCTGACTATTAAAAAATTAACGGGACTTGAAGATTCAAAAAATCTTAGTTAGAACTTAATTGAGTATAAATTCATAAACTAGGACTTGTGGGTAAATGCCCATATAAAAAATATATTATTATATTGGATTTTAAATTTATGTTAGAGCTGTGAGTCATATATAATAAAATATTTTTATGTCATATAATTGTCAATATGTCATTTTCTGTCTAATTTTTAACATAAATTAGCTTTAGGAGTAAAGTGAGAAAAACTTGAAACATGAAGAGTCAAAGTGGAAAAAAAATGAACTTGAAAAGTCAAAGTGAAAAAGTGACTAAACATAAAGGGGCAAAGTGTGATTTACCCATTAATTTTTTTACCTTCAATTAACTAATTTCCATACAGAAAAATGTCCAAGCTAAGCATCACTTTTTTCTTTTTTACAGGTTGGTCTAAACTTTCTTACTTGCAAGAGTTAGATCTCAGTGAGAATGGTTTTAATGGAACGCTTCCCTCATGTTTTGGAGACTTAACATCAATCCGATTATTAGACCTCTCGTTAAATCAGTTCACCGGAAATATTGCCTTGTCTCCACTTACTAATCTCACAACAATTGAATTCCTTCTTCTTTCCTATAATAATTTCGAGATCCCACCATCATTTGTCTCATTTTTTAACCATTCAAAGCTTAAGGTACTTGTAGGTGACAACAACAGATTGGGTGACCAAATTGAGTCTCAGACATGGACTCCTAGGTTCCAACTGCAAGTTTTCAGTTTGTCAAATTGTGGATCAAACAAGCCTGGTATGAAACTTCCACAATTTCTCTTTTACCAATATGATTTGAGAGTAGTTGATCTATCAAACAACAAATTGGTTGGAATGTTCCCAGTTTGGTTATTAAAAAACAATACACGATTAGAAGTTCTTACTCTGAGTAAAGGACACCTCACAGGGCCTTTTCTATTGCCATCTTGTCCCAGTCCCTTTGTTTCTTCAATTGATATTTCTGACAATTATCTTGAGGGCCAAATTCTCACAAACATAGGCTTGATCTTTCCCAATTTGAGGGATTTAAACATGTCTACAAATCTAATTGAGGGACACATTACTATTTTTTTAGGAGATATGCACTCCTTAGAGGTTTTAGACTTGTCTAACAATAATTTGTCAGGACAGATACCAGAGCATTTGACAATTAGATTACCCTACTTACAATTCTTGAAATTGTCAAACAATAATTTGTTTGGCCTAATACCTCTTTCCTCATTTGCGAATTCAACCTCATTACAATACTTATATTTGGACAATAATCATTTTGTGGGCAAATTTCCAAATAGCATGTCTTTTATCCCTAATTTATTTGCAATTGGGATTAGCAACAACCACATGTCTGGAAAGCTTCCGAGATGGATAGGGAACATGTCTCAATTGATCGGAATTAACATGTTCTCAAATCATTTGGACGGACATATTCCAATAGAGTTATGCAAGCTTGATAAGCTTGAGTTTTTAGACCTTTCTAATAACAACCTGTCTGGTTCTATACCATCTTGCTTCAATAGATTGAACATGAGACATGTCCACTTGAATCAAAACAAGCTAAGAGGTCCGTTGAGATTTTCATTTTACAACAGTTCTTCTTTGGTTACATTAGATGTTAGTGACAACAACCTAAGTGGAACCATTCCGCGCTGGATTGGAACCCTTCTTGAGTTGAGCATTCTTTGCTTAAAACTTAATAATTTTGAAGGTGAAATTCCAGTTCAATTATGCCAATTGAAACGGCTGAACATATTGGATCTTTCTCAAAATAACTTCTCTGGTCCCATACCTCGTTGCTTCATTGACATACCTTTTGAGACAACCCATACAAAATCTTCTGTAGAAGCTATTTCTGGGGGGCTTCATTTCCTTTATTCAATATGGAAATTTGTGAAGGGGTCAAGGTCACGAGATCACCATCATATGTTTGATGATTTTTTTCTATTTTTGGATATCCAACAAGAAGTGGGGTTCACAACAAAGTATGGATTTTATTCATATAAAGGCAAAACTCTCGACTACATGTCAGGAGTTGATCTCTCTTGCAATCACTTAACAGGGGAAATCCCAATTGAAGTTGGAAAGTTGAGCAACATCCATGCACTAAACTTATCCCATAACGATCTGACCGGATCAATCCCAACAACATTCTCACATCTGAGGCAGATAGAAAGCTTGGATCTCTCTTACAACAACTTGAATGGAAAAATCCCACAATTGATTGAATTAAGCTACTTGGAAGTCTTCAGTGTTGCATACAACAATTTATCAGGTCCGACCCCAGAACGGAAAGCTCAGTTTGCAACTTTTGAAGAAAGTAGCTACGAGGGAAATTCTCTTCTTTGTGGACTTCCCTTAAAAACCAACTGCCTTGAAACTGTTCCAACATCAACAATGCCGAAAGTGCTAGATGGAGAGGTAGAATATGATGGTTTCATAGATATGGAGGTTTTCTATGTCAGCTTTCTAGTCTCTTATATTATCATGTTGATGGGGATCGTTGCAGTTTTGTTCATAAATCCTCATTGGCGGAGGGCTTGGTTTCACCTCGTTGAAGTTTGCATGACCACTTCGTACTATTTTGTTTTGGACAATTTCGTGAAGTTTTTGAGCAACAGAAGTGTGTAATCTTCTCGTTTTAGATGTAAGTCTTGTATTCGAATCTAAGGAAATGAAAACATCTTAGATATCCATTCTAATCTATGTCACTATATTTCTTCTCAAATAAAACCAAAAAAAAAAAAAGTATTTTATTGTATAATTTAAATTGTGGAATAATTATTTTTTTTATTATTAAATTAGGTTTAGACAATTATTGATTTGTATAATTATTTTCAATTATAACACATGAATAAAAATTAAAAACTTTAAAGACTAAATAAACGAAATTAATAATTTAAGAATAAAGTAATAGAATATAAATAATTTACGAGATAATAGTAAAATTAGTTCAAAATCAAATCATATCCAATCAACTCAATTTATAAAATCGACTGGATCCAAACAATTATTTATTTATTTATTTTAAAATTCGGATCAGTTGGCCCACCTCAACCCCTCTGACGGTTCAGGTGTTGTGAATACAACGAAGAAGAAACGTCCGATAAATCTTCCGGAAGCTTTCTGTTCTGAAAGGGTTTTTCAAGCACCGAAGAAAAATGCATTTGAAAAACATGTGAATGTGCTTCAATTCCATTCCATCTTTATTTTAATGTTTAAAATAAATTCTCTTTGGATTTTGTCTGAATTGTTCTCTTCTTATTTCTTTCCATCTCAGATTTCAATCTTTCATCAGTGCGAAACTGTGTATCTAATGATATACAATTATTATACAAACTTGTTTTTAGTCTTTAAAATTATGCTTCTAATCCCAAAAATGAAAGTGTTTTTATTATTATTATTATTATTATTATTATTATTATTATTATTATTATTTTGAATAAAATATAGTTATAGCATTTATTATCATTTGGTCTTTTAAATTTTAATTTTGTCAATTTAATCTTTAAAATTTTCAATTTGAATTAAATTTATCCAATTTCAAAAGGCTGGTTAAATTGTTAACGGAATAAATATAAGCTTGGATTAATTATTTAAAAGTCCCACTAATAAGGTTGGTGTTCAGTTAACTTTATGTACATAAGACCATTTTACCCTTATTAAAAGGCAAAAAGAATTGAGAAGCGCCAATTCATTTAGTGTTAATAAAAAATTATTAAGTGTTATAAGTGCACCACATGATAATGTGCCTGTTTGGCAGAACTTAATTTCAGCTTATTTCAGTTTTCAGCTTAATTTAAGTTATTTTGATGTGTTTGGTTTAGCTTATAGCTTATAACTTATAGCTTTTTGGAAGTCAGAAATCAGCTTATTCTTTGAGTGGGGCAGGAGATGCTTTTTTGGAAGTCAGAAATCAGCTTATTCTTTGAGTTATAAGCTATAAGCTGTTTAGGCATAAGCTATAAGCACTTTCCCACAGCTTTACCAAACACGGCCAATATTATTCATCAATCACATAAAATTATGCTTGATGTCCTAATACAAAATTGTGGGTTAGTCCTACCTTCTCCAGCAATAACAAATATTTTAGTAACCACCTAACACTCCTCAAAGGCAGCAGATAATTTCTCTTATTCATATTAGTTATGTGGCATTTATATTTGTTTTATTATTTCAAAACTTAAAACTTTCATAACTTTTATTATACACATTTATTTTTAAAATATTTAGCTATACGAAATTAACAATTTCTTAGTTTGCAAAACTATCGAGTAAAATTGAGAAAATTCTCAGTTTTTTTGAATTTTAAAATTGAGAATATTATCAATTTTTGAAAACTTTCTAGTTTTAAATTGATAAATTTTTTAGTTTTAAAATTGAAAAAAAAAATTTGATAAATTTCTTAGTTTTGCACAGAAATATTTCATATAATTATTCCATCAACTAAGAAATTTTTTAGTTTTCTTAGTTCCGTTTACTTCGCATTATACCTTATTTATCCAAACTAAATTGAGCCTATAAAAACAAAATACTTGCAGAAACAATAGTATCATCCAAACTCATCTTCAACCTCACAACCTTCAAACATCTTGCCGAAGCCACATCCACGAAGTTCAAATTTGCCAGCCTCAGAGCGTTTAGGGAGTACCCAACCATGTCCACACCACACGGCCAAAACGGCTTATTCCTTTTCCCACTGGGCACACAATCCTCAATTTCCAAACTAAACAATTGCAAATGATGACCTACCATTGTTTGATGGATAATTTTGTCTATTAAAAATTAATGAGATTTGAAATACCAAAAAATCTTATATAGGACTTAATAAAGTATAAGTTCAGAAAGTGAGACCTGTGTGTAAATGCCCCTATGAATTTTAACTATCATCTCTAAAGTATACATTTTGTGTTAATTTAATCCTTAAAGTTTCATTTCACTCAATTCTGTCCCTCAATATTACATGGTTATTTTTTATTTTTTATGAATGTTTTGAAACTAAATTGACAAAATTAACAACTTTTATGACCAAATTTATACTAAACAGATACTTTAAGAATATTTTTATTATCATTAATTTCATTTAAAATTAGACTAAATTGACTCAAATTAAAAAATTTAATGATCACTGCAACAAAACTAACTATTTACGGCTTTATATTTACGGCACATATCAAATGTATGTCATAATTAGTACATTCTACATCATTTTATTTTTTTTGCAAGCTGTTAATATTTTTTTCAATAACAGCATGCATACCATGTAAGTTGTTAATTCATATATTTATGATATGCTTTTATATTTTCACATCTTACAAAAATATGTCGTAAATATTTGCACTTAAAATAACATACATTTCATATTGTAAAATATTATAATTTTATACGGCATGCATTAGCATGTCGTGAAAACTTCGACAAAAAGAAAAAAAATTTCAATCTAATTTTTTTTTTAGGGCAAATTACAGCAGCCGGTAGTCCATATAGTTTACCCCTTTTTTTATTTTGGTACCTGCTATTTTAATTTGCTCAATTCTACCCCTTAATTTTACTAATTGTGTCATATTATTCTAATAAATAACGGCGGTTACGTTTGATGGACGAAAAATCAAATGATATGTCAATTTTATAACGATCCCGATTTTGTCCCGGCCTTCATAGTGTTCCAGACTCGGGTTCCGTGATTGAATATTGTATCCATGACTTGTTTTCTCCTTTGACCCTTTGTATTTGAGTTTTAGAACTTATTGGGCGAGTTTGGAATAGGTTGGTTGTTAGTTGGGTTAAATTGCTGCTGCCCAGATTTTGGCCTCTTCGCTCGAGCGAGGCTTCTTGCACTCGAGCAAGCCTTTTGTGACTTGCTTCTTCGCTCGAGCGAGGTTTCTTGCGCTCGAGCGAGAATTAAAAGTTCTCAGGTTTTCTTCTAGACGCAGTATTTCTGGAGAAGGTGAAGTTCTTCGCTCGAGCGAGACTTCTTGCACTCAAGCGAGACTTCTTGCACTCAAGCGAGCCTTGTGTTGTTTGTTCCTTCGCTCGAGCGAGACTTCTTGCGCTCGAGCGAGGGTGTGCGTTTGTGTGAGACTTGAAGGTTTGTATTCTACGCTCGAGCGAGCGTGTGCGTCTGAAAAACTTCTGAAGCTTTGTATTTTACACTCGAGTGAGGCTTCTTGCGCTCAAGCGATATCACTTGTTATGTCTGGTCACTCGAGCGACAACTTCTTTGCTCGAGCGAAGATCGCGTATATCAGTTCGCAATAGAGATATTTTACTTCACTTTTTGATTTCTTTTCATCCCAAAACCCTAATCCGGCTCCCTCTCTCTAAAAATCCAACTTCTCTCTACAAATCTCTCAGAATCTAAGAGTTTCTACTCTACTTCCTTTGAGAAAAAGGTGTAGCATCTTGTGGGCTTCAAATCCATCCGAGTAAAGCTTGACTTTGGGCATTTTCAAAATTCTCCTTCTTCCTCTTTGAGCTCCACATTTGAGGGAGAGATATTCTACTCTTTGATATGGGTTTTAACCTAAATATTTGTCATTTTGTATAAATGGTGGGATTTCGGAAGATTTGGGTGAAGTTAGGGTTTGGGTTTTGACAAATCTAGAAACCCTAGATGTTGATTTGTGATTATGTACCAATTTTAAGTAGAATATAACAATCCCAATCAAGCAATAAAAGACAAATCGACACAACGATTTTACGTGGAAAAACCACAATTAGACACCTCCAACTGTGATTAAAAAGCCACGAGCAACAGTCACAAAACAATCCACTAAGAAGATTTAAAGGAATTACACAGGTATACTCTCAATTACCTAGTGAATCCACGCCTAATTGAACCAACCTCTATGTGCCTCTTCCAACCCCGTCTTCACCTCGAAATTGTCTTTACGATGAGCCACTCCAGAATCCACCGAAGCTTCAAGCTCGAATTCTTCAGAATCCACTGAAGAACAACTCTCTCTCTCTTGTGTATAATAAACAAAACCTTTGATGTACTCTCTTTAAACCATGAGTTGAATACTCAATAAAATATCAAAGAAAACTAACAAAATATCCCCAGATATAAACCTTAATATCCAACAAGAAGATCTTGAGGAATTACTCTAGTTTTAGGAGAAAACCAACTACTTATAGAAAATCAAAGTAATCCTAGTTTTGGAAGAAATCCAATTACTTATAGAAATCCAAAAGTAATCCTAGTTTTGGAAGAAAACCAACTTCTTATAGAAATCCTTGTCAAACGGGATTGCCAAGAATAAAACCTAACAATCTCCCCCTTTGGCAATGTCATGACAAAACACACCTAACAAATAAAATCCTAATCACCCCAACCCATTACAGCCAGCAAAAACAAACTTCTTTCTCACGGTCATGATCTGCAAAACAGCTATTAGTGCCACAATCTCCAAAACAACTATTAGTCTCACAAGAGTATATAAAAAAAACAATAAACATATGACTAGATTATTTTGAAAACTAAGACACATGCACCCAACACATGAATGGATGAAATCACACTACGACACATGTGCATGAAAACATGAATTAATAACCTGCGAGATATATATAAAAAAAACAAGTAGTGGATAGCAACACACAAACTAACTAATGCCAAACTCCCTTATCAAACAAATCAAAATAATCATGCTAACAAACTCTTATAATGATACACCAAACTCCCCCTCACTAAAAACAAAGAACAAGAAGAAAACGACAGACAATAATATGGTGGAGCAAGCAGGGAATTTCAGATTTGTACCTTAAAACACACAAGATTATCCAAGAAGCACAATTACTTGAAAACACAATCTGCACAGCCTCTGAAAAATTCTTCATAAAAGAAAGTGATGCATTATGTGAAAAGCATAGATCCCATGATAAAAGTGTGTGTGTGACTCTTGGAGTTCGACAGACACAAGATTCAAAATCTAGTAGTGATATGAAAGTTGGACCTCCGACTAGAGAATCTAAGCACAATACAGGAAAGTCAAACCACTAGGAATCAAGGGGTATTTGGTGAGTAAAGACGGAGGCTCCCCCTCAATCAATGAGTCTTTTTTTTTTCACATTTTTTTTTCTTTTCTTTCTTTTCCACAATTTTTTTTTCTTTCTTTTACACACTCATTGGCGGCTGACACGCTCAAGAGTATGGAAACCGAACCAGAGAAGCATGGATATAATAAGGATGGCCTGGTTGGTGACTCTGAGGTAGCCTTTTCCTCATGCCTAGACTACAAAGAATAGAGGGGAAAGCCATGGAGATATAAAAAGATGGAAGGTGGTTAAGAGACTCAACATCACCCATGATATGCTAGTATAGGTCAATTCTTCTAGAAAAACAAAAGATACAATGCTAGAAGTCCATAAAAAAATAATCACTAAGGCGGAAGACGCCGATATTTGCTAATCCAAGAGTGTGTACAGAATGAGACATACTAATCAAAAAACACACACTCCAAAATGAGTAAGGACCATAGAAAGCACACACATATTAACATGTAATGGATATTCTTATCAATTCCAATATGCACCAAGGACATCTCAAAAAAAAATTCAAGTTTGCAAAACCATACTAAGAAAATCTTTTTGGATCTTTTTTTTTTCATTTTTTTTTCTTAACCAAAGCAAGACAAAAAAACGAACATGTACACATTTTTTTATTTTTTTTATTTTTTTAGAAAACAAAACATGTCAGAAAACGAACAAGCACACATTTTTTTCTCATTAAAAAAAACACACAGAAACCCAAAAACTAAAACAAATAAACAAATTAACACAAGTCAAGTTTTCTCACCCAAACCGCTTTAGTATAAACAAAGTTGTGAGAATTGCGGTTTTTGGGTGGTGTCTTGACGTTATGGTTCCCTTCCCTTTCAATGAGAACCCGTCTTGACATGGTTTTCAACTTCCTATTCCTAGGTCTAGGTAAACACAACCTCCGTTCATGTTTGGTCTCAAGCAAATCAAAATAGCAAGGTTTATTATGACCCTTAACCTCCTTATGACCAATGAAGTGTCTCCTACCCCTTGAGATATTAGAATTTCTTCCATCTCTATGAGACATTCTCCCATGCAATTCATAACAATAAGGGCGAATATGACCATGCATACTACAATGATGACAAATAAAAACAGAGTGTACCTTCTTTTCTTTGGCCTTACCAACTCTAGGAAGTTTGAGAAGTCTATCCTCGTGTTGAATTTTTTGTTCTCCCTTTCCTTGAGTTCTTGTATCACAAGATGTGGAAGCCTTCTGTTTTTGCTCTTTCTTACCACCAAAGCCAATGTCACTCTTGTCAGAACAAATTTGTTAAGACCCAATGATATTGTCCAAAGTCTTTGATCCTCTGTTCCAAAGACCAATGGTAGCCATAACACACTTGAGCTCTTCCTCTTTCTTGATCATTAGTTCTTCCAAAGCAACTTGTGACATCTCGAGAGATTCAATCTTTTCTTCATCCATGGCATGGGTTTCCTGTAGCTCATTCCTCTCTGTCTCGCAAGTCAATAGTTTTGCACAAAGAGCTTGTCGATCATTAGCTATCTTGATGGCATCAATCCTGGCCTCGGAAATCTCCTCCTTAAGTTTGACATTCTCACTTTCACATGCTTTGAGTTTCTTTGTGAGTTTGTCACTTAATTTGAATAAGTTAAGAGACTCCTTATACAACTTTTCATAAGCTTGCTCAAGCTCTTCATCATCACTCTCCGAGGATTTGTCAAGTAGGGATGGTCGAACCATAGAATTTCCCTCACGAATTGAATCCATTATCACAAATCAAACAAAATCTCGTTCTAAAAGATTTTTTTAAAAAAAAATAGAACGACCTTCTCTGATACCAATTGAAAAATCTAGAAACCCTAGATGTTGATTTGTGATTATGTACCAATTTTAAGTAGAATATAACAATCCCAATCAAACAATAAAAGATAAATCGACACAACGATTTTACGTGGAAAAATTACAATTAGACACCTCCAACTGTGATTAAAAAACCATGGGCAACAGTTACAAAACAATCCACTAAGAAGATTTAAACGAATTACACAGGTATACTCTCAATTACATAGCGAATCCACGCCTAATTGAATCAACCTCTATGTGCCTCTTCCAACCCCGTCTTCACCGTGGAATTGTCTTTACGATGAGCCACTCCAGAATCCACCGAAGCTTCGGGCTCGAATTCTTCAGAATCCACCGAAGAACAACTCTCTCTCTCTTGTGTATAACAAACAAAACCTTTGATGTACTCTCTTTAAACCATGAGTTGAATACTCAATAAAATATCAAAGAAAACTAACAAAATATCCCCAGATATAAACCTTAATATCCAACAAGAAGATCTTGAGGAATTACTCTAGTTTTAGAAGAAAACCAACTACTTATAGAAAATCAAAGTAATCCTAGTTTTGGAAGAAATCCAATTACTTATAGAAATCCAAAAGTAATCCTAGTTTTGGAAGAAAACCAACTTCTTATAGAAATCCTTGTCAAACGGGATTGCCAAGAATAAAACCTAACAGGTTTGAATTTTGAAAAAGGGGTTGTCTATATTTGGCTCCATCTATGTATGTGAGGTCTTGAACATGATGTTATTTGAGTATAATTGTTGAAATTGAGTGTTAGGGTTAATGTTTGGAAAAGGGGAAACTTGTCCTAATTTGTGTGAAATAAATTATTTTCTATAAGAAATGAAATTGATGTGAGAAATATGAAATTGGAAGGGAGTATAAATGATTGGTGTAGTTGGATTTATTAAGTCACTCACCTATGGAAATTTGGTATATTATCTGTTTGATAGATTGTATATCTGTTTAGAAATATCTGTTTGGGCTATCGGTGGAGGATAGCTATGATTGCTGTAGAAATTGCATGTGAATTAGGTGAATTGGAACTAATCAATTAAATTATGTCATTGCATATGACGGTTTGATTAAACCATTGAATATGTGATTTGATTAGTCATTCTATATGACAACGTTTTTAAATACATTGTATATGTATCATTGTTTGGGAGGAGATAGGGGATGTACTCCATTGTTTGGGAGGAGATAGAGGATGGACTCCATTAAAAATTAAGTTGGCCGAAGTGTCTAGGGTAACAGTCCCGAAATCTAATATATATATAAATGGGTGTCGGTTCTCTCGAATGTAATTCCGTAAAATGGCAAGAAATAGAAGTGTTGAATTGATGAATGTATTGAATTGTGAACAATTGAGTGTTTCTCATTTTGGTTGATTGGATAATAGTGAATTTGGTTAATAGATTTACTTGAAATGGATGAATGGAAATGAATTGAGGTATTGGTTATCTAAATTGAATGGTCTTGGAAAGAATATGTATTGGTTAAAGATATTGCACATTTATCTGATACTTATGTCTTAGTTAAATCTCATATATTGTTTTATCATATCTCTACTAGGCTTTGACTCACCCTACTTGGGAAACCGTTTTTCAAGTACAGGTGACATACCTCCTCCAAGGACATAGCTTAGGAGGTTTAGGGGCTTAAGACTCTGTCTTGTTATTTCGTTTTGTGTTAAATGTTCCTTTCAAGCCGAGAGCTTTAAATGTTTAGAGTTTAGGACTCTTTTGTTGTAACCAAGTAATATATTGGAAAGATGTAAGCCCGTAGGGCGTTTATTTTGTTGTAATTAATTAGTATTACATACTGTAGTTTCAGAATGAATATTTATGAAAGTATGATACATATAATCTCTTTTATAATATAAACTCTAATAGATGAAATTAATACATTTCCTTTTATGTTTAGGAATGTCTTGGGCTAGATTATCTCCTTTATTTTGAAGGCGTTATAATTTAGTCCTTATAGTTTACAGGATATGTCAATTTGGTCCCTGTTGTTTTGACTTTAATATAAACTATAGAGCCCAAATTGACACATCCTATAAACTACAGGGATCAAATTGACGCATTATTTGATTTTCCGTCCGTCAAACTTAACCGCCGTTATTTATTGGACTAATATGACACAATCCGTAAAATTAAGGATTAAAATTGAGTAAATTGAAATCATAGGGACAAAAATGAAAAAACGGATAAACTATAGGGACCATTTACATAATTTATCCTTTTTTTTATGGCATGCAAAAGTATGCCATAAAAAATATATATTTTCACGACATACAAAAATATGTCGTAAAATATTTACACTTAAGACAACAGACATTTTATGTCGTAAAATATAATTACTTTGCACGGCATGCATTAAAAGATAAAACTGAATTTTAAAAAAAAAAAAGGCACATATTCCAAGGAATATAAATCTATTTTATCTTCTTCTCTCTTGTTTTTTCACTGGTTTGTACCCTCCCCCCAAATTGCATAATTTATAGGGGAAATTACCAGACAATTGGACTGTTAAAAAAATATTGCAAATTTATGAAAAATATATAATTTTCATTATTAATATATAATAGTTTACAACTTATCTGTATTTTTTTTTAAATATACACTGCATTAAAATTTCCCCTAATTTATAAAATCACGGGGTATTTATTGTTGACCCGAAGTCAAGGTCTGCTCAAATCATACAAATAAATTTCAAGTCTTTGCAGAAAATTTTGATAAGAATAATGCTATATGCATTAATTAGTATATTAATTAATGTATCAATTGATAATGTGATATAATTTAAGAAGTTATTGGTATTTGTAATAGGATTAATAAGTATAATTAATAATAATATCATAATTAATATTAATACACTTATTAATATATTAATTGATACATATAACCCTACCGTTTTAATAAAGAGACTTTACCTTTACTAGATGCATGATGATGCTATGAATGTGTGTGCGATATGCACGTTTTTCCATTTGACAACTGTCTTTCCATTCGGTTGGGTTGCCACCAACCCTTTCACTTGAATTTCATGAAAACCAACCCGTGATAGGAAAGTCGACGGTGGTGTTTGGGAAGCAAGTTCCCAAATTTTTTTTTCATTTTTTTTACTAAAAGACAAAAATTTTGCAAAACTAAAAAAAACACATCCAAACAAAATATCACATCCAATCCCATAATCATTTCACTTTTTCTCTCACAAACATCACATCCAACTACATAAAAATCCAACCATCTTTCCAAACACTAAAAAATTTTTATCTCATAAAAACTTACATCTAATAAAATCTACATAAAAACTCACTTCCCAAACACCCACAACGTGAGACAGACTTGAGATTTGGAATACTTATGACATGAAATATTTTTCTTTAACTTGAGGTATCTTCATAAATAAAAATTCAGTTTAATAGTATCACGTAATTATTAATAGGGCATATAATCATTTAATAATAAATCATCATAAAATATTAATGAAATTTATTATTTAAATGTAACTACCATCCAAACAATTTAATAATTGCAATATATGCACAATAGAGCTTTGGTGATCCTCATTATTTAAATGTAACTATCATCGAATATAATTCATTAACCGTTATTTTTAGAAAAATTAGTAGATACTCACAAAGTATTATGATATTGTCTACGTGGTATTCCAACCATTGAAAAATTGCAATATATACTAAACTAGTCATATTTTGTCTCCTAAGTAGGGATGTAATCAGTTCAGTACGGTTGGTATATAGGTAAAAAATTACACCGAACCGATAATGTCGGTTTTATTATTTTGAACACCGATACAGACCGCTTCTCCCATTAAACCGCACCAAATCGAACCGAACCAATTGAAACGGTTCGATTTAGTGCGATTTAATCGATTTATGATTTTTCAAACTTGAGTCACTTTTAAATATAATCATTAATCTATATAAAAATATTAAATTAGTTATTTGTCTACCATTCAAACATATTCAATCCATCCATTTAATACATTTCAATTTCTAAATTAACAAAAATAAAAGCAAAAAAAAGTTTAAAAATACTAAGTTTTCAAGAATAATGAGTTAGAGTTAAAATTAATATAATAAGAGTTTACAAACTTAGGTTATAAAGATGATAAGGTTAATTAATTAAAATTTATTATACTTATTAATATCATTATATTATTAGATTATATATATATATTATAAATACAATATATGTTGAAACGGTCGGTTTCGGTTTAGATCGGTGCACAAGGTGCCTAAACCGATACCGAACCGAAAATAAAAAAAAATCAAATAAAAAACTGCACAGACCGATTCTTGTTAAAAAACAAACCAAATATAGACGGTTTGGTTCGATTTAATCGGTTTGGTCGGTTTTTTCGGTTTTTTTTAGATCCCTACTCCTAAG
The DNA here is from genome assembly GCA_036172215.1 of Camellia granthamiana. NCBI lineage: Eukaryota > Viridiplantae > Streptophyta > Magnoliopsida > Ericales > Theaceae > Camellia > Camellia granthamiana. The sequence goes on from CM069916.1 coordinate 78,274,717, forward strand.
TACCTAAGAAAGATGAGTCAGTATGTTTTATCCATAAAATTGTTTGTTACGTGATTAATTTACGATCGTGCTACGTAGCTCGAAACCGCGGCTCGACACCAAAACGACGTCGTTTTGGTGTCGAATTTTTTTTTTTTTTTTTTTTCTTTCTTTCTTTCTTCCTGGTTTTTTCTAGTTTTTGGTTCAGGGAGAAGAAGAGAAGAAGAAGGGAGAAGAAGGGAGGAGGAGGAGGAGGAGGAGGGAGGGGAGGGGGCCATAAAAATGGCTGGAGGAGGAGTCGGGGCCGGAGCTGCGACGATCGGAGCTTCTGTGCGAGGCGGTGACGGCGACGAGGCGAGGCGGCGGCGAGGCGACGAGCTCTGATCGGCGATCGGCGAGACGGGGCGAGGCGGTGGCGGTGGTGCCTCCTCTTTCTCTTCCCTCTCTTTCTCTCCCTCTCCCTCTCCCTCTCCCTCTCCCTCTCGAGCCATTCGAGCCTGGTAGCTTCGAGCTACCAGGAATTTTCCATTAATTTAGAGCATCACAAAAATAATATTAGATAGTACTCCGAGGCTATCGAATAATTACCTACTTCAACTATGTCCACATATTCAATCGAGGAAAAATTAGCTGAGTTGGCAATCTTGTACATTCTGAAATTATAGGTAGGATGGCCAATCATCGCAAAGGGTAGATTGACTATTTATTCCTTTTTTAGAGGGCCTTCTTTAGCTGTTTATTCATTCCTAATTATGGGGCTTTCTGGTTTTTTAGCAGTAATTGTTGGTATTGGACTTGAATGGATGTTTTTGCAAATTTTTTTTATATAGTTGATTGTCTAGTTTAATGTAATTTTCTTGATACATATAAATAATCTCTTCATAATTGAAAAAAATAAGTATGCCTAAATATTATCTATTAATTTTTTAAACAGTAGTTAATTATTATTAGATTACAATACGAAGTGTTTATGATAAGAAAATATCACTGTCATACTAAATTTATTATTCTCTACATTAATGAACTCCATAACTGAAATTGCTCCATTTTTCCTTCAGAAGCAGAGTTATTTATACAGAAACTCACTAAATTATTAAAAATATTACTTTGGCCTCTTAAATTTTAAAAGCATAAAAATAGATTCCCTAAACTATTGAGAAATATCATTTTGCCTCCGTTTGAGAAGTGGGTAGGCTTTTTAGCTTTTTGACTATTTTAGCCTGGGCTAAAAAGCTTAGTTTGAGAAGGGCTTTTTGACTTTTTGACTTTTTTGACTTTTTTTGTGAGAGAAGAGTGTAATGATTATGGGTTGGATGTGATGTTTTGTTTGTTGTGGCTAAAATAGCCTATTTTGTTTTTTGTGGCTATTTTAGCCCCAAAACCACTTGCCAAACACCACATTTGTCCTCTTAAACTATAAAAACGTATAAATAGACCCCTTAAACTATTGGTGTGTTTCACTTTAATCGCTTCTATTAATGGTCCAATTTATATATTTTTATAATTTAGGAATATTTGTACGCTTTTATAGTTTATATGGTAAAGTGATACTTCTCAATAGTTTAAGGGATTTTAGTGTAAATAACTCTCAAAAGCATTTGAACCCAAAAATTTTCATTCGGAATAAACTCTTTATAATTAAGATAAAGTCATTGCAAAATTATATCTTATCACCAACAAATCATACCCCCTCAAAAAAGACTGTAAATTTGTTATTGTTCTATTATAATGAACAGAGTAGGGGAATTAAGTTAATGGAAATTGAGGTCATTCCATCAAATGTTATATAGGTATATAATTAACAAGAAAAATGCTCCGTAGCTCAAAATGTTGAGGCTTGAGTGGCCCGAAAAGTACAAAAAGTACAAATTTTCTCTCTCCTCTCTTCTCCTCTCCTCTTGTCTCTATCTCTATTCTCAAAACAAAAATTGATTCAAACGCTCTGAACCAGCTGAAATGAACTGAAGCAGCTGAAGTGCCGAAACACAGATGAAAAATCAAAATTAGGTCTGATTAACCAAAAAAAAATATATATAAAAACAAAAACAAGCAGATGCATGAATATTGATGCAAAAGAAATAGAGTCTGAGAGCAGATGAAAACCAGAGAAAATAGAGATACAACAACCTTATCATTTTCTAGTCAAGTTTTAATATTTTTTTTTTTTTTTTTTTGAGCTACTAAACAAAAAGAGTTAATCAAATCAAAACACTAATTCTTAATCATCCAATGCAAAATCCTAAATTAAAAATAAAACCAACTAATTTCAGATCATACATAGCTTGTTAATTGAAAATCAATCCATTACTTGCAATCACTCACCAGCAGCGGCAACACCATTGCGGCACACGCAGCAGCAATAGCACCCTAGTCTGGGGCAGCACATAGGTCAGTTCCTCTCTCTCTACTCTATGTTCTGTTCTTTTCTTCTTTTTTTTTGAGATGAAATGTGTGGGTGACCATTTTGTAACAAAATAAATCATGAATTTTTATTATTATTTTGCTCAGTTGAAATGGCTTCATCAAATCATAATTTTGCTTTCTAGGTTCACTTTGATCCCTGAATTGCTATTACAAAATTTTTAAATATAAAAAAATATATAAATAAAGTTATATTATATTTCAACTTCACAATAAAATTCGTTTGAAATTAAGACAAATTGCAATAAGAATGATGAGAGTGAAATTTAAGCAAAAAATTGACGGTAATAAATATATTCAAATTGAATTTTATTTCTTCAAATTTCAAGATTTATAAAATCATGGGATATTTATTGTTGACCCCAAGTCAAGGTCCTCTCAAATCATACAAATTAATTCCAAGTCTTCATTTCAAATTTTGAGGTATATAGACTTTACTGAATGCATGATGCGTGTGCAATATAATTACATTTTTGAGATGCACTATTACAACAACATTTAAACATGACAATTGGTCCAGTAATTGTATAGCAGTTTTTATGGTGTGAGATTTTAAATTTAACTCTATAAAAAAAAAAAAAGAGAGAGAGTTTGATATCCCCGGGGGTTATATGTAATTATTAGTAGTTGTTGGACTTGGTCGATAGGTTAGTGGTTTGTTGAATGATATTATAGTTATTTAAATTTAACCCTATTTTACAATTTTGAATAAAGCTTTTATTTTGATTTTTTAATTTATATATGATATTACAGTGAAACTAATGAATTTATAATCATAATAATAAAAATTAAATACAACATATAATTGATTCAAACATAGATAGAAAGATTCAAACAATTGAGCTTCAAATATTATGGCCAAACGAGCTACCATATTATGATATTATGGGGTTTTTTTTTTTTTCTTTTTCTTTTTCTTACGGTTGTAAATTGTATCTATCAGTAATGCTAATATGAAGGAAATTTTGATACCCAAATCCACACGGTATCACATATGAATAATAATTTTGTAGACTAATGTATGATAAGGAGGTTGAAATTAGACTGGGTTCGAGTGTAGAAATGAGCTCTCCTCTACACCTTTATTTTTTTTATACCCTTTTATATTTTTTTTGTGGGTTTCAATTCAGACTCCCATCAATAATCTGAACGGTCTATCTTGTAGGTCTCACAATAAAAGTCATCTATGCAAAAAATTAATTTCATCAAACAATTATAAATATAGAAATAAATCACATTTTATTTTATAAATAAACGATAAATATGATTGTAAACTTAAACTATTCATTTTATAAAATAAAATATGATTTATTTATCTTATAATTGTTTGATAAAATTAATACTTTACATAAACAATATTTAATGCGAGACATACGAAATAGATGGTTTGAATTATCGGTACATGTCTATGTTAAGACCTCCAAGAGGAATATGAAAAGGTATGAAAAATATAAAAAGGAGCTTAACGCTGAGAATGATCCTTTAATCAATTACGTCCAACAACTTCAATTATACGGAAGATGTAGTTTGCTATGATTTTGTAGAAAAAAATATATGTGACATTGCCTCAAAGCCATCCAAATTATTTATTTGTGTAAATTTCACATGAGTTCCACACAAATAGATGATTTGAATGACTTTGTGGCATGGCCCCGTCAATACCATGGGCCATTTTTTGTGTCGCCTTCAATGATTTGAACACTTATGATTCAACATTAACTACTCATTATAAAAGGAATTTTTTTTAAACTTAATATATAGATATAGAAATTAGGGAAATTCTGTGGTACATATTTTGTAACATCAATCACAAATTAGCATAATAAAATGCATCATATTATAAATTGATATAATTTTATTAGAAAATTTTGTAACATTAACCATAAATTAGCATAATAAAATGTTCAAAATTTTGTGATTCATGCAATAAAAGTTTGTAACTTGGTTACGACATTTTTTTAATGCCAATTTGTGACAAGGTTACACATTTTGTGATTGATGTTATAAAATTTTGTGATAAAATTATGCTAATTTATAATAAGGTGCATATAATATACACCTTTAATGTCTCTAGAAATTAATGAAAGTCCCTATAACTTTAACGGTAGCATTACTTCTTGATTGTTGGTGTTTTTCTACAGAGCCAGCTATGCTCTGCAAGCAAATAAAAGCTTAAGTGAGAGGAAATTATCACTATATTTTGAAACAAGGCGACATTACTGTTGACACCACCTTGGTAAAAGGCGGGATTAGATTTAATACTATACAAATTTAAAAAATTGTAAAATTTTCTTACTAATATGGCACAAATCACATTACTGAAGTGTATTCTGTTTCAAATTCTAAAATTTCTTTATTGCATGATAATGTCATTTAGTTAGAAAAGTGGATAGTGTTAGTTTGTATAGGATTTTCCTTTGTCTAATTATTTTTGAATATGAAATTAGCTAGCTGTGATATAATTTTTTTTCTTAATATAATTAGGGGTAATTTAAAAGAATTTAGGATTTGACCCTAAAAATAAAACAAACACAAAGTTTTTAATTTTGTCAATTTAGACTCACTTTATGTACACCTACATTGAATTTAATCACTAAAATACTCTTTTTGATGTTGATTTTACTTAACAAAAATACGTAAATATTTAAATTGAAAATAAATCAAAAGATTAAGATTTAAATTGATAAAATTAAAAATTTGAGGTTTATTTTGTTACAAGGGTTAAAGGTTAAACATTGAGGCTAGTTTGTTTGTTTACTTCTTCTTCTTCTTCTTTTTTTCTTTTTTTTTTTTTTTTTTTTTTTTTGTGTGTGTATTTCCCCTTATAATTATTTATTTATTTATTTTTGTATTAGTAGTGGTAATATGTAGGAATTTTCAATCCCAAAACCCACATGATAAGGGAATAATTGGATTACAACGTATGGAAAAAAAATTCAAGTAATATATGATAATTACTTTTATTAAATAATTGAGAGACAAATAATAATTTACTTACTATATGTTGCCATTTCACATTTACTAAAATTACCACACAAATAATATCATATGGCAGTCCACGTGTATCTAATGATTTTCTGAAGGTAGGAGGCCCAAGTTAATCAAGGCCGGCCAACCACTTCATTCATATTGAGGAGAGAGTTTGCTTTAATTTTATTTTTGGATAAATTACTAATAGGTTCTAATAATTAGACTTAATTTTCATCAAGTCCTATTGAAAATAAATCTTTGTAAAATTATCGCTAAAAATAATTTTTTTGTGACAATTTTTTATATATGTCGTTAAAAATTGACAATTAATGACTTTTTTTTTTGTCATGATATTTATAAATTGTCACTAAAACTTATAATTAGTGACGTATTTTTATGACAAATTTTTTTTATAGGGTTAGATAATAAATCTACTTATTAAGAGCTATGCGTAAGTATTCTTAATTTTTCCACAAATATGAGCCTAATCAATAAGTGGGAGGGCCCACAGTATCATGGTGTTTTTAGTGCCTCTATAAAGACTCAGACCACTTGAGTGCTAAATGTGCAATTCTGAGTTTGTGCAGAACATGCAAAGAAGAAATAGGTGTATCATCATGTTTATAGAGATGAGGTTGGTGTGGTTGTGGGTAATGTTGTTGGTTTTGGCTAGAGAGTGCTACGGGTGTTTGGAGGTGTTTGGAGCATGAGAGGGTTGCTCTTCTGCAACTAAGCAATGTCCTCCCAACGTGGGTGGAGGCTTGGGAGGGTGAAACGACCACGGACTGCTGTAAGTGGGAAAGAGTCAAATGCAACGCTACAACAGGGCGAGTGATCCAACTCTCACTCAATTCTGCAGAGATTTATTATTGGAACTTAAGAGATTGGTATCTAAATGCCTCCATGTTTCTTCCATTTGAAGAACTTGAAAGTCTCGACTTATCATACAATCAATTAGCGGGTTGGCTTGAGAATGAAGGTTTTTTTGATTACTAGAATAGCAGCCAAACAAGTCTACTCTATTGTTTTCTTTTTGACAATATTTCCAGGAAGTTGGGTGAATTAACATCTCTGAAGTCTCTAAATCTAAGTGTTAATAGTTTGAAGGGAACTATTCATATTAATGGTGAGTTTAAAGTCTATTTCTTATCATTCTTAACTAAGAGTTTGAGACTAGTGTAAGAATTCAAAAATAAGCAGGTTTTTTTGGTTTCCAACTAATTAGTACTTTTATTTTCTTGACTTCAGACCAGATCTTAACGGTTTGAATAACTTGGAGCAGCTTCATATTAGCTATAATCAGTTTGATATGATACCAAAACAACTTGAATATGAAAAACATAATGGACCAAAAAAATAGATGCTCTGGTTTTAAAAATACAAATTTTTCGTCCATTTGTTTTTTTAGACAAATACGATAAATTAAATAAATTACGATTATCAAATTAATCTATTCTTTTCTAGACGATGTATATGAAGGACTTACAAAATAAACAATTCAAATAATTAAAATAGAACCAGTGATGGATCCCATAGATTCAGATAATACCCTGCAGTGCCCAACCCAAAATTAATAACAGCTACTTGGATGGTGGCCGAATTAATGATTCCAGTGAGATGGTTCTTTTTTTTTTTTTGGAAAATAAATTTTGTTTTTTTTTATTATTATTTATTTTATGATGGTAAAGTTTGTTTTTTAAACACTCAATCTTTGTACATGATTTATGATTTATGGGTCCATCACCTGATTTATCCCATCTGCCACTTGTCATACTATGTAACATTTGTTGAACAGTTGAAATGGACTCGTTTGCATAAAAATGTTAGGGTCCCAAAAAAAATTAATACAAAGTTTACATAATATTTTCGCAATTATGAGCTGCAATGATAGATGTTTTGGCTTGTAATAAAAACATCACAACAGGCCACACAATTTTATATGAAATTTCAATAGAAAAATTATGTTTGTAGATCACTATGCTTTAAAATTGAGTTTTAAACAAATTACCTATTTTTGTTTTTATATTTTTTAATAAAATGGAATACATGTCAATTTTACGTGTTGTTTTAGTCGTGAGGATGATGGTGACTTGAAATGGAAATTGATTTTTGCAGGTTTTGGAAGACTATCTGTGTTAGGCAAGCTGGAGCTACTTAGATTGAACAGGAATTCATTCGATAATAGTAGCCTACCATCTCTTGGTGTGCTCTCATCACTCAAGACTTTATCTCTACGGTACACCCATTTGAATGGATCAATTGATATAAAAGGTAAGTCCAGTATAAAATGTTTCACCAATTCACAACTTAAATAACCTTTCCAGCATCAATATGGACAATCTTTGCAGCATGAATGTAAGTTTTATGGGCTATTTTTATTGGACAAATTATAACATAGGATTGGGATTATCAATCTATGAAATTCACAACATTTGGTTGTAATTTTTATTATTTAAATTAGATTTCAATAGACATTTTATTCAATAAAATTGGTGAATTTTTTAATCCTATAACTAATAATACAAAATAAACATATAATTGGTATTATATATTTCAATATTTATTGCAAAACAAATGTGAAAAAGAGGGGATTATTTATCCCACCAATCTAATTGGATACCAATCTTTCACTGATTCCATGAATTGTTAATTCTCTCACTATTATTTATTTTAATCAAACAAAGCCTATGTGTTGTTGGAAGTGTCGGATAATACCTTAAAATACCACGTGATTCAATGTGATATAATATTCAGTTATTAATTATTCTGTTTTATGATAGTCGGACTGAACAAAAGAAAACCATTGCACCAAAAGAGTAAGTGCCCGAAGGTTGAGATGGTTACTATTTTAGTTTTTAATGTATGGTGTTTGTGTGATTTTGATTCTTTGTTTAAATTGAATCTGTTTAGTTTCTAGTGTATAAAAATTATTTTGATTTCGTCCTCTAACCGATTTCCAGTGTATAAAAATTTAAGGGTAAATATAGAAATTCAATTAAAATTTCAGTATTTAAGTTCCTAAAATAAGAAATTTGTGTTATTTTCTTTCTTAATATATAAATCATGGAAATTTAGTATTTAAAGTATATAAAGTGTTTCAATTGGTCATTTACAAAACTATCTACGCTTCCTCTCTCTCTCTCTGTCTAAAAACCTTCATCTCGGGTCGCACCGCTGGCCGGCTGGTTGCCGCCTATGGCCATAGCGGTCGGCTGGCCTCACTTCCTTTGTGTGTGATTGTTGTTTGCTCTCTTTTTAACTTGAATCCCCAAAGTTTTCCCACCATATTATTTTTTCCCACATCTATAGATTATGCTTAGGTGTGTTTTGATCTATGGTGTTTGGCCATGTGTAGACACCCCATTTTTGACCGACCTTAAGACTCAGACGTCACCGATCGAGCGCTTGGTGATGTTGCGTATCGTGCTCGTCCAGAGGTTTCAGAGTCTCGGCCGTGAGCCTTGCCCCCGGACTTCCGGACTTTTCTGTACTTTGCCTCGGTTTGCGAACCAGGCTCGGTTTTCTCTGTTTCTCTTCCCAAAGGGAGGGAGAGGTCTCGTAGATCATCTCTCAGTGGCCGTGGGCTACATTTCGTGGTTGTAGGCCATTTTGCCCATTTCGGAGCCCGGTTCCCGGTTTTCGGAACCGTCAGGCCGAGTGCCTCTGTTCGGGACTGCCTAACCACCTCCGCCTGCTCTGGTTTTTGGCATGCATCTTATTTACTCCCTTTTAAGGGACACTGTGGTCTGAGAGACCAGCTTCGTGGTCGAACACCACTCCCGGTGCCTAACAGTCAGTTTTCGGGGCCTTGGGCTGCGCGTTTTAGCCCCCGAACCTTCATTTTGCATCGGTCTGCGTTCATTTTTGGCAGGGACCTCTGTTTCATCACCAGAAAGGTCGTAGAAGGGTGGGAGGCCAGTAATTGTTTCAGCAACCAGTTATATTCCTTCATCGCCCTCCGTCGCCCGTTTTTCTCACTCGAAAGCCAATGTTGACCACCCTAAGGCCACTTTTTCAAACTCCAAACCACATATTTGTGTTGTACACACTTGGGAGGCCACCAATATCATATGGTCGACTAGTAATTGTAATTGACCCTTTTGAACCCCTCCTAAAAGTGGCCTTTTCTCTCTCCTAGTTCACTGTTGCCAATTTTTGACCACAGAGTTGTGTTGAGAACACATGGGAGGCCACCAATTTGTGGTGGTCGGCTAGTAATTGCACTTGCCCCTTTTGACCCCTGGCCTGCCGGCCATGGGGAGAGCCGGCCGGCCACCTGTAACCTAGATAACTGGCCGGCCTGATTCCTTGCAGTTGGTACATCACAAATCTCTATTTCATTTCCCCCCAGATTTTGTATCCGGGAGGCTGCTATTTTGGGGGGAAACTTGAATTGTTTCCCCCCTATTTTTCCCCCTCTTTTTGTCTATATAAACCAGCCTCTAGCTCTGATTTTACGGGTTAGAAAAAATTGCTTTGGAGCCTTGCATATCTCCTCTATCCCTCTCACTTCAACCCTCCAAAACATCCAAGTCCCTACACCATTTCTACACCATCACCTTGCACCACACCACCACTCCATTCCAGCAGCTTGGAGGGCCTTTTCAGAGCTTAGGAGGCACCACTTCTCAAGCCAAAAAGCTGTCAAAGACTAGGCTACAAGGGTAAGCACATTTCCCCTCTTTTTTGGCCTTATTTTGTTCAATATCTTAGCCCTTTGTGCTTGCGTATTTGAGCTCCGACCCTAACTAGAAATAGGCTTATTTTGAGCCATTTTCCATGTTTGATTAAGGGCCTCTCACTGTTTGAAGCCTCCTTGTTGTATTTGTTTTATTACCTCTCTTGTATGCCATTCTCTTGCACATTGTTTTTGGCCTATGTATGAACTGTTTTGAGGCATGTTGTAAACTGTAAAATAGCTTATTTTGAGCCCTTCTTTAACATTGTTGAAGGGCTCATCACTGTTTGGGGCCTCCTTTTGTTACTTGCCTTTGTATCCCTCTTTTGGCCCCATTTTTGCATGATTTGTTAGCCTCTTTTGCTTCTGTTTTTGGACTTTGGTCAGAACTGTAAATGGCCTCATTTTGACCCCCTCTTCATGTTTCATTAAGGGTCTTTTGCTGTTTGAAGCATGTAGACACCCCATTTTTTACTGTCCTCAAGACTTGGACGTCACCGTTTGAACACCCGGTGATCATCCATGTTTGTGTTCGTCTCGAGTTCCCGGAGGTCTCGGCTACGTGCCTTGCCTCAAGATCTCCCGACTCGACTGTTTTGTGTTTGGTTTTGCACCAAACACTTGTGTTTTGCTTTTGAGGGGCAGGGGATGGCTTGTGAGACATCCCCACACATCACCGGCCATGGCTAGAGGCCACCGGCCAGTGTTTTGTTGCCATCGGCCATATATTTGGCCGGTCGGCACTCTTTTTGGTCGGTCGGCCATCTTTATTTGGCCGATTGACTCTTTTTCTGGCTGAGACCTTTTCTTGAGGGGGGTTTGAACCTTTTGAACCCTTGGTTTTTAGCTTCTTGAGGAAGCTTGAACCTTTTGAACCCTTGGTTTTTAGCTTCTTGAGGAAGCTTGAACCTTTTGAACCCTTGGTTTTTAACTTCTTGAGGAAGCTTGAACCTTTTGAACCTTTGCTCTAGCTTCTCTAAGAAGCTTGGACCTTTTTAGCTTCTTGAAGAAGCTTGGACCTTTTTAGCTTCTCCAAGAAGCTTGACCCTTTTTTAGCTTCTTCAAGAAGCTTGAACCTTTTTAGCTTCTTGGAGAAGCTTGCACCTTTTTAGCTTCCAAGAGAAGCTTGCACCTTTTGCACCCTTGTCTAGCTTCTCCAAGAAGCTTGGCTCTTTTGCTCCAAGCTTCCAAGAGAAGCTTGACCCCTTTGCTTAGCTTCCCTTGGAAGCTTGACTCCCTTGACCCTTTTTGTGTTGGCTTCTCTAAGAAGCTTAGCACCTTGTCTTGCTCTATATAAAGAGAGCTTCTCCTTCCATTAAAAGGGTTGAACAAAATCTGATATATAGAAGATATATCACTCTCTCTCTATATCTCCCTCTCTCTCTACATTTGTGTGGGTTAGAAGGTTCAAAAGGGTCTAATTCTTGGCCCCTTTGCATACCAACCCTTAGCCTAACACCTCCATCATCAACCTAAGGGTCTTGGAAGCCATTTTCAGAGATTGAAGGTCTACAATTTTGGTCTATAAGCTGCTGGAGCTTCTTGGCTATAAGGGTGAGCTTCTTACCCTCTTTATTCCCCGTTTTTGCACAAGCTTTTAGCCTGTCTTTCTTGCTGTTTTGAGCTTTGTGTATAACATAAAAAAGTTCTGTTTTTTTGGGTTTAAGATACTTCATTAAGGACACTTTTGTGTTTGGGGTCGTTTATCCCCTCTTAGGCCTTGTTTAGCCCCATTTTGTGCTATTTTTGGTGAACTTCGGGACCACCTTGTTTGGGCCTCCTCACCACTGAAATCTTGAGGGATTCAGTGGTGAGGATGGTGGTTTAGGGTCCTAAGAAGGAGAGGGCCATCCCCTCTCCTTGTTGTCTTCAAAAAGTCCCATTTTAGCCTCATGTGTGAGCACCATTTTTAAGTTCATGTTGGCCATGTCTTAAGTATTATTTGGTAGTATTTTGCCATGTATTACCTCTGTTTTTACTTGGTTTAGACACACCATGCATGTTTAGCATACTTGTCTTGTAATGCCATGAAATTGCCTTAACATGTATCTAGCATTTAGACCACTATGCTTACTTGTTTTGACTTAGCTTTGTGAAGATTTTGCATCATTTAGTGTGATTGAGGACTGTTTTTGGTTGTTTGGGTCATCCATGATTTGCTTTGTATAGCTACCATGCAACCCCTCTCGTATGCCTCAAGCATTGACCCCTCTAGCATGCTATCGTTGCATCATTTCAGTGGTTTGGAACCACTCAACATGCCATTTCAGTCCTTATGGAATGCCTATATGCTTGCATTTGATGCCCCTTTAATGCGTTAAGAGGTTGTTGTCTTATGCTCCTTGTTTGGGCCCTTGTGCATGCTTCCATATTTGAGCCATTTAGATGCCATCTAGATGTGTTTTTGGCCTTGTTTTAACATGCTAAAAAGCTGATTTTTGTTGTTCAACTCATGCCATGTTTGGTTTTGTTAAGGGTAGTTCAATACCCCTTTGGCTTGCCTTGAGTTTTAGCTTTGCTTGCATGCTTTGATTGCCTTGTTTAGATTGATTTGGCATCATTTTATAACATGATTTTCAGAGCTTTCTATGCATGCCATATACTCATGTTTGTCTTCTTTTAAGTGTACTTAAAAGTTGCTTCCTTGTGCCTAAGTGTTGGACCATGTGTGCATGCATGTTTGTATGTGTTTTGGCCTTCATTTCCATAGCTTTTGGCCACTATTTTGGGCCTACTTGAGGGCTGTCCACTTTGGTTCAAGGCCATCCTAGCATGTTGTTGCATGCTTGCCTTCTATGTTGTTGCATATTTGGCCTTGTTCCATGTTTGTTACATTGCATTTTGCATGTTTGACACATTGCGCATTTGCATCCTTAGCTTGCATGCCAAGGTTGCATTACATTGGCATGCATGCCTTGCCTCTTGAATCACCATGATTGAGGTTGGGTTCCTTATGTGTTTGTGTGCATTACATTTGACATTAAAATGCACAACTTAGCTTCTTGGGCCATCACGCATTAAAAAGCGCGATTGGTGGTCCGAGAATCGAGCATCATACCCCTTTCAGTCATAAACATGATAAGGGGAGTGATTGGTGCATACATTGCTTGAAATGCATTGCCATGCCATGCCTTGCCCTCTGCTGCTGTCAATTGCAGGATCTGCAGGAATTTTTGGCCGACCGGCAGTGTTTAGTGCCGACCGGCCATGTATGGGTGGCCGATAGCTCAATCAACAGCTGATGATCACATACTACGGTCGGTGGTGTCCTCCTTCAGCCGGTGGTGTTCCCTAGCATCTAGAGAGCAAACCCTGTGACCTTGGCAATCTCCAGAGGGGCAGAGTAGGGAAAACAGAGGCAGCTTGCGCATGGCAGTGACTTTCCAGGCAGGACCGAGCATGCATTGCATCGAATCCCCTTCCCGAGGCCTTTACTGTTTAAATTAGATTAATTAATTTGCTTAATTAATTTAATTGTCTGTAATATTTAATTAGCTTGTAGGTTAGTTAAATTGTATTATTCTTTTGGTCCCTTCGAGCGAGGGCAAATTTGTAATAAGTGTGCGTGAGTGTGTGTATGTCTCCCAACCCCCACTTCTTTCTTCCCTTTTATTTACCTGCTTTGATGGTTAGTATTAGGGCATATCTATTTTAGCATCCTTATGTTATGCATGCGTGCATCCATACATTTGTCTTGCATGCACCGGGCTCGGCGCATCATACAAGCTGCATTGTATTTTCAATTCCAAATTGAATACGTGTTAGTTGTAGCATTTCACATGTCATTATAGATTAGCCGAGCCTATTCTAGTGACATTCTGTATGTGATGCATTAGCCATTTTTAACATGAACTAGGATCATGCATGATTACTAACTAGTTTCTGTTTTGGCACGGAGTACTAGGTAAGCCTTTATGCTTTAGCATATCGCATGCGTGTGAATGTTACCATAATAGCATGATTACCATGAGGCTAGCTGCTTATGTGATATAACTGCTTGAATGCCTGTGGATGGAGGTCAAATTACCTAAATTGGAATAATGCATTAAAACTGTGAGTTTTAAGCCCACTTGATAATGGCAAAACTATCTTTTCTAAAGCCCACTTGAGGGTGGCAAAATCTGCATTTTAGCCTACTCACGAGTAGCAAACTATTTTCAAAACAAACATGTAATGTTTTGTTCCAATTTAGGCGATTTGGTCTATACTTATTTGCTACGCGCATAACATAGTAATTCTAGGCTAATAACCGGTATAAGAACACATAAAGTTTTCAAAATAAGATATCATGGTTAGTAGAGGCCGGTCTTCGGACCGGGCGAGAGGGGGTGCTCATAACTGACCTTCCCCGATCGTACCCAAGTTCCCGAGCCGAGGCAACTTTGGTGATGACGGACACGTGGCCTTTGGCACCGAGTCAGGGTTTCCTAAATTCCCCCATTAAAAAATATTTAGGTGGCGACTCTGTATCTGGCAAAGCAGTCCATGTTTGGCACTTCTTTCAAAAATCTGTTTTCTCAAAACGATTTGCCAGATTTGGACTCTTTGGTTCAGATTAAGAACCGTGACACAAATTGAGTCCAAACTGTAACCCGTGAGTTCCCTCGTGGACCTGTTACAAAACATCCATTTTATACTTTGTGTTATAGCTCTCTTTTTGGCCTTATCTTGCATAGTATTTTGAGCATGCTTGTGCACTGTTTTGGGTTTGATCATAAACTGTAAAAGGTCATATTTTAGGTCCCTCTTCAACTTTGTTGAAGGACCTTCATTTGTTTGGGGCCAGCATGCATCACTTACTTCTTTGTCCTCCTTTAGGCCCACTTTTTGCATGAGAGTTTTGCCATACTTGTGTCTGTTTTTGTGGCTTGTGGTAAACTGTAAAGTACCATATTTTGGGCCCCTCTTCGACATTGTAGAAAGGCCCTTCTCTGTTTAGGGTCAGAAGCTGTCACTTGCTTCATTATCTTGCTTTCGGGGCCATTTTTGCATGCTAGTTTAGCCCCATTTGTGTTCGCTGTTTGGCCTTGCTCAGAACTGTAAATATGCTTATTTTTGGGCTGTCTTGATTCTTTCTTCACACTCCATATTCGAATAATGCATGCATTGCATAGTCATAGGTCATTCCGTATGCCTAATTTCGTGTTTCGGGATTCATTTCATGCATCGGGTGCACTTTTGCCATGTTTCGGGGCTGTTTTGCATCACTTATTGCCTCTGAAATTTTCATGCTAATATGCCATATTCCATGCTTTGCCATGTCTTGTTAGAGTGGCATTTCGCGCCTTAGGGTAGGTCCTCGGTTTGCGTGCACGTGTGCACGCATTTCGAGTGTCTCATTTTCATCTAATGGCCTCTTATGTGAGTGTGGCTGAGGTCCACTCATGTTGGTGAAAGTCCATTATGCATTGTGTATGCCATTTCATTCCATAGCATTGTGTATGTTAGGCTGTATGTTAGCGCATTGTGTATGCCATGTTACCTCGTGCATCGTGTATGCCATTTCATAGCATTGTGCATGTTAGGTTGTATCTTAGTTGCATTTCATGCATGTCATGCATATTGTATTGTGTTCGGGATAGGAGTTAGCCCGAGCACGGGAAACGAGGGGCGTTTCGTACTCCGAGTGACGGAACGTGTCTCAATTCCCCAGTCACCGACACTCCGGATTATCCATGATGGAGTTAGGTCTTATTGTGTTCATATGTGCATTCATTTCATATTGAGTTGTGCAATTCGACTCCTCGGCCATCATGCATCGAGATGCGTGATTGGTGACACGAGGATCGAGGTATGCATACATATGTGAAAATACATTGCCATGCCCCTTTCTTGCTCTCTATTGTAGCAAATCAAGAATCAGCAGCCTTCCGGAGCTTGGCACGCATTCCAAAAACAATTGTAAACGGAGGCTAATTGGGGCATCGCAGTGGATTTCTGCACAAGGCAACCCAGACATGCATCATTCATCATCTGGAGAAGAGTCAAGACAGTCCCTGGCTTGCATGCCAGTTTATTATTTTTCTTAGTTAATTTGTAAATTAATTAGAGATTTGTACATATTTGGATTGTATTATTTGGATTGTATTATTTGGACTGTACTATTTATTTGGACCCTCTGTGCGAGGGCAATGTTGTAACAAGTGTGCGTGAGTGTGATGTATGTCTTCCAACCCCACGTCTTTCTTCCCTTTTATTTACCAGCTTATGATGGTTAGATTAGGGCATGTTTCAATTAGCATACAGTATGATAGCATGTTTGCATTCATTCATCTGTTTTGCATGCACCGGGCTCAGCGCATCATACTAACTGCATTTGTACTTCAATTCCGAGTTGAATACTTCATAGCTGTTGCATCTCATATGCCATGTTTAGAATAGCCGAGCCTGCTATAGTTGCATTTTTGCATGTGTTGCATTAGGCATTTCTGTATAGTTAGGATCATGCATGGATTTCTAATTAGCTTCTGTTTTGGCTTGGAGTACTCGGTGAGTTTTTATGCTTTAGCATCCTTGCATGCGTGTGAGTGACTGCCATGAATAGCATGCTTACCATGAGGCTAACTGCTTATGTGATATAACTGCTTGAATGCCTGTGGGTGAAGGTTGGGTTGTTTAGATTGGAACAAATCATCAACTGTTTGTTTTAAGCCCACTAGATAGTGGCAAAAACATGTTTTCTAAGCCCACCCGAGGGTGGCAAATCCACGTCTTAGCTTACCTGCGGGTAGCACCATCAAACCATTTTCAAACAAACAAATATAAAATGTTTTGTTCCAATTCAGGCGACCTAGTCTATACTTGTATGCTGTGCGCATCACATAGTAAATCTAGGCTAATAACCGGAATAAGAGCACACAAAGTTTTCAAAACTAGATATCATGGTTAGTAGAGGCCGATCTTTGATCGGGCGAGCGGGGGTGCTCACGAAGTGACCTTCCCCAATCGTACCCAAGTTCCCGAGCCGAGGCAACTTTGGTGATGACGGACACGTGGCCTTAGGCAAACGTGTCAGGGTTTCCTAAATTTCCCAAAAATAAAATATTTAGGTGGCGACTCTGTATCTGGCAAAGCAGTCCATGTTTGGCACTTCTTTTCTAAAAATCTGTTTTCTCAAAACGATTTGCCGGATTTGGACTCTTTGGTTCAGATTAAGAACCGTGACACAAATTCGAGTCCGAGCTATAGCGAGGCCCCCCCCCCGGCGCGGGCTTGTTACAGTTTCTGGCGACTCTGCTGGGGAATTAGAGAACTTGACTCGAACCCATGATATCTGGTTTTGATTACACTTGTGTGTTTCTTTGCATTGCATTTGCATTGGTGCGCCTAGGACACCGTGTTTGCCATCTGCTATTCCTGAACGGTTTGCCGGAGGCTTGTCTTGTCAAGGCATGACCATAAGGCTAACCGGTTACGGGCTCTGCCAGTATGGGAACACAAACCACGGTTTTACCGGGGCACCCTTTTGACCATTCGACCTAGTGCATATTCGGAATCCGTAGTGACCATTCCAAACTAGGACAGGTTGCTTACCCGATATAGGTTGTTTGAAACCGCTGCGTGCGTAGTGAAACCCTAGCTCCTGACAAAATAGGACAGGGAAACCCTACCCTAACTTAGGGGTGTTTTGGCTCTCATTTATCTGTTATGTGCTTTTAGAGTGTGTCTCTACAGGGAATGCACGTATCAGTTTATGAGTTTTGGCATCAGGCCTGTGGGCATCAGTCAGTATTTGAGAATCGGTTATCTACGGGTATCGGGTTCAGCCTTTGGGGAACAGTGATTCAGGGACAGTAATCAGTATTTGGAGACAGTGTGTTTTCAGCTTATCAACCGTGTGTTGTATGCCCGACTGTGTGTTGTGTATTTATTTTAAGCTGTCATGCTATTCATTTATCTGGTTATTTATTTCCTTTTTGCTTTATTTATCTTTTGCTAGGGCAGTTTTAGCACCATTGCTTCCGACCCAGTAGATATTCCCCAAGCACTTTGGACACGAGGTCGTCGACTCAATCGATCTGAGGATCTGGTTGACGGACATCCGGTGTTTTATTCTTTACCCCCCGTTGTCAGGAGAAAGCCAAGAAAGCGCAGTGTGTCAGAACAGAGATTGCTAGAACAGTGGATTACTCCATCAGAGGACAGTAGGACTGAGGTCTCAATTGTTGCTATAGAAATAGACATACCGGTCAGTCGGATGGATCAGCAAAATACGTCAGGGGTGGAAGCCCTGATGCGCCAAATGCATGAGAGCATGAAACAGATGCAGGAGGACGCTGCCCGCCAAGCAGAGTTCTCCAAGCAACAAGCCACAATCATGGCCCAGCAGACCGAGCTAATCACTAGACTGCAACAGCAGAATGCGGCATCTGCTTCACATCAGGTTCCTCCTCCACCAGGGGCCCCATTACCCGAGCAGGCACCTACTGTCCAGAATGCTCTGCCAAACACCCAGAACACCGTACCAAATGTCCAGAACATCCAAGACGACACAAAGCTTCCAACGGGGCCAGCTCCGCCCCCGCTTCCGCCTCAACTATCCAAGACCCATACACCCAACCACCCGGACTCTCCCTTCGAGTTCGAAATAGACCATACAACTCTAAAACTGAGCAAGCTTGAGAAGCTTTTCAAGAAATCACAAGGGGTGAAGGCTATTCCGGACATCGAGGACGGATACACCGACGTGGCCGTGACATTGCCCGATAGGTTCAAGATGCCACAAATTGACCGCTTCGACGGGTCCGGGGACCCCATGGTCCATCTTCGGCTATTCTCAGACATCCTGCGGCCAATGGGCCTAACCCGACCACAAAAGCTTTCGCTGTTCGGCCGAACCCTGTCGGGTGTGGCCGCTATCTGGTACGCGAAGTTAGAGGATGAGGTAAAAAGAAGCTGGGATGAAATGGCTGAGGCCTTTGTTGCATAGTACTCATACAATACCCAGATCGAGATTACAACTCGTGATCTCGAAACAACGAGGCAGGAGCTTAAAGAGACTTTCTCAGATTTCGTAACTCGATGGAGGGCGAAGGCATCGATGATGACTTTGAGGCCTACGGACAAAGATCAAATCAGGATGATTGTGCGCAATCTCCAACCAAAGTTGATGCAGAAGATGATTGTACTCCCATTTCCCACCTTCTTAGATTTACACGAGATGGGGGTACAAATTGAGGATGCCGTGAAACAAGGTCTGATCGACCAGGATAGGGAGCAACCTAGGAGGGCTTTTAACCGTAACAACAACGCAGGCCCGAGTGGCGTTGCAACTGCACGAGCTTCAGAGGTGAGCATGGTCACCACCATTTCCCCTCCCCCAAGACCCATGGCAGCCACGCCCTTCTCTGGCGCATCTGGAAGCAATACCCAAACCGCCAAATACCAGCCCAGAGGCCAAAGAACCTTCACCCCCCTATATATGCCCCTGTCCAAAGCTCTGGGGGTATTAATCAGGAAGAAGCATTTGACGCCCCTAGAGCCGAGGCCACTGCCAAATCGACTCCCTCCCTCTCATGACCCGGCAAAATACTGCGCGTATCACCAACAGCATGGTCATGACACCGACCGTTGCTTTAGATTGCATCATGAGATCCAGGATCTTATTGACAAGCAGGTGATCGCGCCTCCCGACAAACCCAACGTCACAACAAATCCTCTCCCACCACATAACCAAGCTCCTCCTCCCAACAGAATCAACTTCATCCAAACTGGGGTCGCGTCTTACGATCCTAGTATCTATATCACCCCATCCCACCTACCTAAGCCGGAGGTGATCCATCCTGTCTGCACTGACTTGTGCATAATGGACATCTCCACGACCCAATCTGAGCCAATGGTGGTGACCACCGAAAATGGGACAGGGCAGATTTCAGATGAAAGTGGGGTTGTTGAATCTGGGATTGAACAGTATGGGAATCTCGCTGGAGGGGTCTACGATCCAAGTGAATACATCCAGTCAGTGGGCCAGTCTGAGCTGAGTGTAGGGCTGCCAGAAAGAGCAGAATTATGTGTAATACAGGGAGACAGATTTGAACGGGGAACGGATGATCTAACAGCTGTAGGAGAAGACCTTGCCAACCTCCAGTTCTTCAGTGACCAAGAATCAGGGGATGCGGCAATCAACTGGTTCGAGTTTGAGGAGTCAGCAGAAGTTACCGGATGGTTAGATGATCAACCAGACATCGTAGAATATCAACCAGAACAGGGCCCGGCAGGGGCGAGAGTATCAGTGGTGGCCGGAAGGGCCGAGAGTCAGAATACACCGCCGGAGAGCGCCGGCACTAAGAATTTCGCTCAAAACTTGGGCATTGTAAATGCAGGGAGTATTGAACAACCAGCTGTACTGACGCAGTTGGAACAACAAAAATTTGAGGATTCCGAGAGAATCAGAAAAGCTAAGGCCCATGTGGGGGTCGAGAGTGCTATGTGCATGGGAACAGAAAATGCTGCGGGCATATGGACTAAAGGTACTGCGAGTACGATCATACCGGAGCCGGACAGGTGTCTGTCGGCTGCCGACGGAATGTGGTGGGAAGACGATGATTTATGTCTTGCCCACACAGATGAAGATTGGGGGAATAATCAACCAGACGATACCTGGTATATTGACGAGGTCGCTCATATGACAAGAAGTGGGCGGTATTTCAAACCCCCGCACTTAGACCAACCTGAGGCGTCTGGGAAAGACAAGGAAGCTGAGAAACAGAGGGAAAAGCAGATTGAAGAAGAAGCTGTGCTTAAGCAATTAAAGAAGATACAAGCAGACATCTCCATCTGGGGACTGCTTATGGCATCGCGGGTACACAGACAGGCCGTCCTATCTGCCATGGACAAAGCCAAACTCTCTATAGATACTACACCAGAGCAGCTGGTTGGGCTAGTCTTTCCGGGAGGAGGTTCCCCGGCATTAACCTTTTCAGACAAAGAACTACCGCCTGAGGGCACAAATCATAACAAACCCCTCTACGTTTCCGTGGAATGTAGAGACAAGTGGATACCGGTGGTACTTATTGATACTGGGTCCGCCATCAATGTCTGCCCAGCCAGAACAGCGTATGCAATCGGGTTGAAGCCCGCGGACTTCGTGCCGACTACTCAGGTGATCAGAGCATATGATAATACTAGCAGGGAAGTGATGGGGACTGTCAAAATTCAAACTCAGGTTGGTCCAGGACAACATAACATTGAATTCCACGTCTTGGACGTTCTCGCAACCTTCAATCTACCCTTGGGGCGGCCGTGGTTGCACCAAGTAAAGGCAGTCTCTTCCACTCTACATCAGATGTTGAAGTATCCTCATGAGAAGGGGGTGGCTATTGTCTTCGGGAATTCATCAATCCATCCGCCGCCAAAAGTGTCCACACCTGTCTTGGAAATCGAGCATGGCACAGAGGATGTTTTCTTATCAAGGTTCACTTTGGCTGAGGCCCGGGCGGTGCAGAATATCATGGCTGCGAATGAGGGAGTGTACGTCAGTGCTCAATCCGTCTACCTCATGAACAAACTACAACACATCCTTGGAATGGGATTAGGAAGGAGCGGCCGGAAAGGCATCGCAGCATTGGCCGATGTGCCACACAACCCTCATACCTTTGGCTTGGGTTATCTGCCCACCAAAGAGGACTGGGTGAGGAAAGGAAAGGAAATGGTCGGAAGAGCCAGAGCGAAGTAGGCTGGGAAGCCTTTTGAATTAATGCATAGGCCCATCCAGGGTACCCTGAACGGACGCTTCGTCCGGGAGGGGGAGAACTTTCCATTTTGCGGCTTCCCAAAATCGTGGCTAAACGCGGAGAAGAAGCGCGTGTCAGGTGTCGAGATCTTCTTCGACCTGCAACTATCCGGGGATGACGTTGCCACAGAGCAGACAGACCCATCAGCCGAGGTTGAGCAGTGTAAGGCAGTGGATCCTGAGGGCACAGAATTTGAAATGGGGGTAGCACTGGCATGTCTACTTTCTGATCCTCCGATCGACCATAAGTGCTTGAGGGATAACTTCTCGGTTTCCATGATTGGGGATGAAATGGCTACGGGCCTACCAGCGACTATCTTGGATGCATCTATCGCACCCTCTCTCACTTGGCAATACGAGGAGGGATTTTTGTCCAGCAGTACCGGGTCAGGTAGTGAGCCGGAATCTGATTCCACCGAGTCTTGTGAGTCGGAATCAGGTTCCAGCTCGACTGAGTCTGAATCTGGTAATCCTGGGGATGATAACCCGGATACCACAGTCCTGTCTAGGTCGTCTTTTTCCTTTTCATTTGAGTCTGTTGTAAATGAATCGGACGATTTGGATGTGCTTAATGAGAATCAAGTAACTGTGGTTTCTGAGTACTTTTCTGTGCCCTTGATTTATTGCATTAATTCAGACTTTCAAAATTTGACGAAAACGACGAGGACGAAGTTCCTCCGGTTTTGCAACGTTTAATTGAGCAAGAGCAAGAGAGATTTGTCAAACCTTTAATGGATGAAATCACTGCCGTGAATATTAGTACTGAGGAGGACCCGCGGCTGGTCCAGATCGGGTCCACATTGTCTTCGGAGGAATGCAAGCGCGTAGTCGCTTTATTAAAAGATTTCAAAGATGTTTTCGCGTGGTCCTACGAAGACATGCCTGGAATCGATCCTGAGATTGTACAGCATCGGATCCCCCTTGACCCCGAGGCCCGACCTGTCAAGCAGAAACTCAGAAGGATCCGCCCGGACTGGGCTCTCAAGATTAAGGAAGAGGTCACCAAGCAAATCGATGCAGGCTTCCTGCTGGTATCCGAATACCCGACTTGGTTGGCCAACATTGTTCCAGTGCCGAAGAAAGATGGCAGGATCCGGGTATGTGTGGATTTCAGGGATTTGAACAGAGCTAGTCCGAAGGACGACTTTCCCTTACCGCATATCGATGAGTTGGTGGATTTCACAGCAGGGCATGCTTTGCTCTCTTTCATGGATGGCTTCTCAGGCTACAACCAGATAGTGATGGCGCCAGAAGATCGGGAAAAGACTGCATTCACCACCCCGTGGGGGACATACTGCTATAGAGTCATGCCATTTGGGTTGAAGAATGCTAGAGCTACTTATCAACGGGCCGCAACCACAATATTACACGACATGATCCACAAAGAGGTTGAGGTGTACGTGGACGACATGATTGTCAAATCCAAAGAAAGAGAGGGCCACTACACCGCCTTGCACAAGTTTTTTCAAAGGATCAGGGAATTCCAGTTGCGGCTGAACCCTCAGAAGTGTACATTTGGTGTTACAGCGGGAAAAATGCTAGGGTTTCTGATTACACAAAGGGGCATCGAGGTCGACCCTTCCAAAATCAAGGCCATCTTAGAAATTCCACCACCAATGACTGAAAAGGAGGTGCGAGGCTTTCTGGGTAAAGTGCAATTCATAAGACGGTTTATCTCAAAATTAACCTTGAATTGTGAACCACTTTTTGGCCTCCTCAAGAAAGGAAAGAAGTTCCAATGGGACGGCCGATGTCAAGCTGCATTTGAACATATTAAAGAATATTTACAGAACCCGCCCGTGCTGTCACCGCCAGAACCAGGGAAACCGTTGATTTTGTATCTGTCAGTAACTGAGACTACAATGGGCTGCATGCTTGCGCAAGAATCAGAAGACAAGGTGGAGAGAGCTATCTACTATCTAAGCAAGAAGATGCTAGAGTACGAAACCCGCTACACTCCGCTGGAGAAGGCTTGCTTAGCTTTAGTATGGGCTACCAGGAAGCTGCGGCACTACCTGTTAGCTCACTCTGTAATGTTGGTTTCACGACTCGATCCCATCAAATATCTTTTCGAGAAACCAGCACTTACGGGTAGGCTAGCTCGTTGGTTTCTGTTGCTCTCCGAATTTGATCTAAAGTATGTAACACGCAAGTCGGTCAAAGGAAGAGCAGTGGCAGAGTTCTTAGCCGACCATCCAGTGGAAGGGGGTGAAGCAGTCGAGTACTTATTCCCAGATGAGGCCATTTTACATATCGACGACGAAACTTGGACGATGTACTTTGACGGAGCGTCAAATCAATACGGGTATGGGATAGGAGTGTTGTTGATAGCACCCGACAATTCCCGTATCCCTCTAGCCTTCAAACTCCGATTCAAAGTCTCGAACAACGAAGCAGAATATGAGGCGTGTATTGCTGGTCTAGAAGTAGCCCTGGAACTAGGGGCAAGACGGTTGACGTCATCGGGGACTCGAACCTTGTTGTGTCTCAAGCTAAAGGAGACTGGAAAGTGAAAGAGGAAAAGATGATGATATATCACCAGACCTTGGACTTGCTGATTCCCCGGTTTGAGAAGCTAAGTTTTACTCATCTACTAAGAGAAAACAACAGGTTCGCAGATTCTTTAGCAACTCTATCTTCCATGATAGACATCCCGTGTGGAGTCCGGATGCGTCCAGTCATCATCGACCAGAAATTTGTACCTGCCTACGAGTCGATTGCCGCTATAGATGAAGTTTAGGACAAAAACCCCTGGTATTACGACATCTGGAACTTCTTGGAGAAAGAAGCATACCCGCCAGGGGTAAATGCCAAAGACAAAAGGGCAATCAGAAGAATGGCCGTTCAGTTCATCATCTGTGGGGGTAAACTGTATAAAAGGGGTCATCTGGGAATGCATAAACTGTGTGTTGATGCCGAAGAGTCAAAGCGTCTGATGGAAGCCATCCACGGGGGAGAATGTGGGGCGCACATGAATGGGGTAATGTTGGCACGGAAGATCCTCAGGCAGGGTTACTACTGGTCCACCATGGAGGAGGATTGTATTGGTTTTGTCCGGCGATGCCACAAGTGTCAAATTTATGCAAATCGCATGAACATTCCGCCGTCAAAGCTGTACAACATGACTTCGCCATGGCCTTTTTCAGTCTGGGGAATCGATGTGATCGGGGCTGTCACCCCGAAGGGGTCGAATAGGCATGAGTTCATCTTGGTAGCGATAGATTATTTCACAAAGCGGGTTGAAGCCCAATCTTATGCAGTGTTGAAGGCTTCGCACGTCGCAAAATTTATCAGAAACAACATCATCTGTCGCTACGGGGTCCCAAACGAAATAATTTCAGACAATGGTTCCCACTTGAAGAAGGAGGTGATTGATTTGTTGGAGAAATACAATGTGGCTTTTCATAAGTCGTCTACCTATCGGCCGCAGACCAATGGAGCGGTTGAGGCCGCCAACAAAAATATCAAGCACATACTACAGAAGGTGGTGGAAACCTACCGAGACTGGCCAGATAAGCTGCCGTTCGCTCTGTGGGGCTACCGGACTTCAATCAGAACTTCTACTGGGGCGACTCCGTACTCATTGGTTTATGGGATGGAGGCCGTTCTGCCTATTGAGATTGAGGTCCCGTCATTACGAGTATTGGCTAAGTGTCAGATAGCCGAAGCGGATTGGCAGCAGAGCAGATTTGAGGAACTCATGCTCTTTGATGAAAGAAGGCTGAAAGCACTGTACCATGTCCAAGGTTATCAACGCAGAATTGCCCGGGCTTTCAACAAGAAGGTTAAGTCCAGGAATTTAAAAGAAGGAGATTTGGTGCTCAAGGATAACCGAGCTCCCATCCACGACCCAAGGGGCAAGTTCAGACCCAATTGGACTGGTCCCTACATCATCAAGTCAATCTGGTCAGGTGGAGCTGTGGTTCTGATGGATCTAGATGGCTTGGAGTTCTCACAACTGATCAATATGGACAAGTTGAAGAAATATTACCCTTGAGAGGGTCGCTAGGCCGAAAACCCGAAAGGGCGACCTAGGCAAAACTCAGAGCACAGAAAATTTGAAATTATAAAAAAAATCGAGCTCGCAAGGTTGAAAACCCGCAAAGGGCGGCCTTGGCAAAAGTTAGAGCGTAAAAGGAGAATGAAAATACCCGAGCGAACCTGAGCCTGAACTACGTAAGGCTTGATTCCCATCTTTGGGATACGTAGGCAACTTCATCCTGAAGTTCAGCCATAAACTTTTCCCCAATCAACTTTGTCCATTTTGATCATCTCAGTCATCTTTTTCCATCAGCATTCATCGCAATCTCCGGTACAGTGCTATTCAGACTAGGGGCAACTTTCCGTTGCCACACATTGCCGCAGTGCTATTCAGACTAGGGGCAACTTTCCCGTTGCTAGGATCCGGGGTTGTGTGTCTTAGTGACAGATCTCAGGCATGTCCAATTCTGATCCATATCGAAAATAGTTTTGAAAAGTTTTAATAAAAGTTGACTTTGTTCAAATTAATCTTTTTTACAACTAAGACCATTTTTGGACCCAAGCGGAAAATTTTCAGTACCACAACCTTCAATTTCATTGATTTCAACACAGAATTCGCTTGCTCTTGCATACAATTGAAGTTGCTTTCTTTTATTACACTCATAAAGAAAACTTGAAAGTACTGATAAAGCAATAAGTCCGGGGCATAGTCAAGTCAGGTGTCCCTGCGCCCCCTCCCGGAGCTAGTCGAAGCCTCTGATGCCAAGGTAGGCCCAATCTGTGCCTCTTCATTGAGCCAATCACAGCACTCGTCAAACAAAGTGCAACTGAAAGTGGGAGCAGGGGCCAGGAGCTCTCTAGTCCTCCACGCTGTGGCATATCGGGCAAGCTGTGCGCCTCGGACCGGAAAAGCAGCCGGGTACTCAATCCCCTCTGGCGAGCAAGTCTGATCATGGCCAAACTGGCGCTGGAATTGGAATGGAAAATAGAACACGCATTGAGTCAGACCAATCAGCTGGACCCCAGTCTGCCGGGACATGCTATAGCTCATTACCGGAAGATTGAGCCAAGGACAGCGCCGCGGTCAGCAGACAAATTGCACATCCAGTTGAACCACCATCCCTCATCAAGCGCATCAACCAGGCGTTGCCAAAAGAAGTAGCCGCGGGCTGAGTAGGCAGGGCAAGAGTCCACAACCTGCAGTTTATCCATCAACCATACCTGGGGAGGGAGGAAAAATGAGAGAATAAAGAATAGAGAGATATGCGATGAGAGAATAGTGAGACAAGGGTTTTGTGAGAAAAACCGAGCCTGAGGGCCGAGTGATGCGAGCAAATACATATGTGAGATTGGGTGGGAAACATTACCTGCAGCAGTAGTGGACTCCCCGCAAATCTGGTCGTCTCCTGACGTTGGAAAGCGTCCAAGACCATCAGTGTTTCGGCCAATGCCATAGCAATACAGCTCTTCCCTTCCTTCAAGCCCTGAGCAACTTCAATCAAACGGATGCTGGGTCCACCCAGGCCCGGGGCAAGCAGGAAGTGAGATAGCATGCACAAGCAGAGCGCATGTTGCCGGAAACCTTGCCAATGGTGGTCGCCGCGGTCACTGGCACCAGAAAAGCAATGGATCAAACCGAGGATATCTAGTTCCCCATTACAGATCAGAGATCGAGCATCATGCGCGGTAAGTCCACACATCCGCCCTAAAGCTTGGGTGTGGCCAAAACGGAACTGAGACAAGATCTCTTCCGAACGTTCAGACTCCATCAAAACTTGAAAATCTTCAAAAGTTGGACATACCTCTTGCCCGCCAAAGCTAAAGACGTGCGTCACTGGGTTCCAG
Source organism: Camellia granthamiana (assembly GCA_036172215.1). Classification (NCBI taxonomy): domain Eukaryota; kingdom Viridiplantae; phylum Streptophyta; class Magnoliopsida; order Ericales; family Theaceae; genus Camellia; species Camellia granthamiana. The sequence goes on from CM069916.1 coordinate 78,302,322, forward strand.
AACCTTGCTGCGACATGGAGGAAAGGAAGGTGTAGCGGAGTACGACTCAGCGTGAATAGTGCATTCAAGCCGAAACCCCGGAAGTTCAACTTTTCCGAGCCATCTAAAGAAGAGATCCAAGATGTGAGATTTTCTATGAGAAATGCCTCCATTTTTTGTGCAAAGCAGTGATGAAATGAATGAGTCCCGAAGTTGGGGCTTTTAAAGAGGATGGGGACACTATTCGGGGGACACGTGTCGAAAATTTGGCGGCTGCCGGGATAAGTGGCCGGCCGGCCACCTTTTCTAGCAGGCCGGCCACATTTCTCCCCTCATATGCAAAAAGCTGGCCGGCCGGCCCCCAAAAGTGGCCGGCCATGCTCTAATGTGTTCCTTTAGTCCTGTTTTACCCTCCAGGAGGAAGTTGCAAGCATTTCCATGCAAAGGATATGTCGAAGGCCTCCGTTTCCCTCTGTTTCGGATGCATTCCGTTGCCCAGATCGTCCGAAGCACACTTTGTTTTGTTAAGTTTTGTTTATCGAGTTGTTGTTTTGCTTATCGAGTTGTCGTTTTGCTTATCGAGTTGTTTGTTGAGCTGTCATGTTTTCATGTGTTTGAGTTGGTACTCTTTGTTTAAGCAATTTTCTTGTTAAGATTTGTTTATTAGGTTGTCAACACTGTTGTATTTTGCTTATCGATTGTAAACTTGCTAAGGTTTTGTTGTATCTTAGTAAGTTAAGTTGTTGCGTCGGTTCACTACCTGACTGGGCAAATGCACAATGCACATTTTCATTCAAATCTCATTATGGTACAAAACGATGCGATATGATACTAAGAGTTTAAAATACAACCCCTTTTTCAAAAGCTGTTTCATTCCATCATGCTTTATTTTGCAAACAAAGGGCACAAGTTTTACAGAAATAAAATTGCCTAATAATACACAATGTGCTGCAACTACTAGCAAAAAGGTAAATAAAACAGGGAACCGCAACATCAATGCTCTCGAGAGCGGGAATGAGAGGCCCTTTTCATCCTCTTCTACGGAATAGCCTCTGCACCCCCATCGCCGTCCGAGTCGGAGCTATCATCCTCAGGATCCCCCTCAGCCTTGCCTCCACTCTCGGAGCCAAGACCAAAGCCCTCCTCTCTGTCAGCAGACGTCTCCGACTGACGATCTGCAGCCTCCTCCTCCTCATCCTCACCGGGCTCCTCCTCTATAATGTGTGCTCTGCGCCTGTGAGACGACCCTCCTCCTCTGGCTCCTCGAAAAGGCACGGATGGCCTAGCTCCTCGAAAAGGCCTGGATGGCCCAGCTCCTTGAAAAGGCCTGGATGGCCCAGCTCCCCGAGAAGGCCCAGGTGGCCCGGCCTGCGGCTGAGCATATACTGGAGGCATCTGAAAATGAAAAAATGCATTTTGAATACATCAGCCGAAACATGTATATCAGATACAGATGCAAACAAGCTACGCAGGGTGGATATATACAAGAATAATGCATGAATGTGGTGTGTGTCAGATGTGCTCTACGCAAGTAGCCTATTAATGCAGTAAAATGTCCAAAATCAGCATGTTATCAGAAGATACAATGCTAGAAAACTAAAGGATACCTGGAAGCCCATAATGGACAACTGCGCCTCCCTCCGCAGGACCATACCCTCAAGTGAAGCTACCATCTCGAGCACCTGATCCATGTACTCAACAGGGGGCTGCAGATGCAAAAGGCAGGGGTATCAGTAAAAGAATGAGTGTCTAAGTATCTAAATAGTGAATCAAAGCTGTAAAACATACCGGTGGTGAGTCGGGGTCTCTGACATATCGGTGGCCAGGCATCGGAGGCTCTATCGGGATCGGAATTGGAGAGGTAGTCCCATATTGCCACCCCATCATCTCAGTCGGCATATCCGGCCATCCAGGATGATGATAAGCCGGGGGAATCGGGGGAACCAATCCACCCCCACCTCTAGATGTAGCAGCCCTACTGGTGGAAGGGGCGTCCGCAGCCTAAGCCTAGGCCCGGCTCGAAGATGGCATACCAGCAGGCCTCATCGTCGGAGTACGGACTCCCGTCAATGGAGGCATCAGGTATATGTGACGGTAAGTAGCGTAATCCCCCTCCTCAAGATGAAGTAAGGCATCAGTACCCAGCATAGCATTAACAACATCCCGAGAAGAGAGCCTATCAGTAATCCGCATCTCGACTGGGGGTGTTGAGGGAGGGTCCTGAGAAGTATAGCCCCATACCTGATGCAAGAAGCGCTCCCCCAGAAACCAGGCCCTACCAACTGGCCCCTCGAATAGGATCCTGTACTGGGAGGCACCCCGTCCTCCAGCAAACTGGTATCGGAGACCCTCACCTAAGGGTGCCTAGGGCTCCCATGTAATCTGCGGGTAACCAATCAATCAGAAATCAGAAAGGTACAAGACAAATCAAAGATGAAAACACAAAGAACTGAGAGTTCTGAAATACCTCCGTCGACCGCACCGTGTCGAAATACTGCCGTAGATAAATGAGAGACTCCCGAGGTCTTGGCCGGTGCTGGCCCACAAATACAAGTGAGTACGGGGTCACGAGGGGCCCCTCCACCACTATCTCTGGGGCTAATGTCGAGAAGTACGCATAGACCCATAACTATGGAAAACAGTGCAGAATGTAAATGCAAAGTGCTAAGGGCAAAATACAGTGTGTAAAATACGCCGTGTGTGCAGTTTACAAGTAATGAGGAGCAAAAATATAAATCAGGAGAGCAGAAAGTACCTCCCAGGCTCTCCAGTAGCCATCAAGTAAGTCCCCCCGTCCGCGGGAGGTCGCGCTCATGTAGCAGTAAAGGGTAGCCAAGCCAGCGCCACCCCAGTCATACCGTCTGACCTGTGATAGGTCCACCAAAGCGCTTAACAGATACAGCACAACCATGTTCCCTCTATCGGCAAACAAAGTAGTCCCGAAGAGGAACATCAGAAAACCACGGGCATACTGTGCTGCCTCCTCAGGAGTCTCGGGCTCCATCTCCACCCTCCGAAAATGGGAAGAGAACCAGGTGTATCGGACTCTACCCGAAGCTCTATCAACAGGTGGGCGAGCCCCCAACAAATATATCCAAGCAGCCTCCCACTGACCCATATCCTCGTCGTAAGGAATGGGCCAACCTCCCACGTCAAGGCCAGTCAACACAGCAAAGTCAAGCGGGGTCATAGTCAAGTCCCCTATGGCGGAAAAATGAAAGGAGTTGGTAGTGTCCCACCATCTCTCCACCAAAGCTGCCATCAACGTCCTCCTAGCAGGACAACAAGAAAGCCCAGTACAGAAGGGCCCAAACCCTGCCAAATCAACCAAATCCCGGACAGCCTCCGGGAGCTCGGCGTACCAATCTCTAGCTACGATGGAGCCGTATCCCCGCACAGTGCGAGAAGTCACCTGCATTCAGAATGAATACATGCGTTCAATAAAATGAATAAGCTGCGTGCAAATAAAGTGAATAGGTTGTGTGCAAAATCATGTAAGCAGACTGTGTGTTCAGAAAATCAACGTTTGGGCTGCGTGTTCAAATCTCAATCAGTGTGTGCCGCGTGTTCACCTTCAACTTGGGCTGTGTGTTCAGAAAATCAGTGTTTGGGCTGTGTGTTCAAAACTCAATCAGTGTGTGCCGCGTGTTCACCTTCAACTTGGGCTGTGTGTTCAGAAAATCAGTGTTTGGGCTCGTGTTCAAATCTCGATCAGTGTGTGCCATGTGTTCACCTTCAATTCGGACTGTGTGTTCAGAAAATCAATGTTTGGGCTGCGTGTTCAAATCTCAATCAGTGTGTGCCGTGTGTTCACCTTCAATGCAGACTATGTGTTCAGAAAATCAACGTTTGGGCTGCGTGTTCAAATCTCAATCAGTGTGTGCCGCGTGTTCACCTTCAACTTAGGCTGTGTGTTCAGAAAATCAGTGTTTGGGCTGTGCGTTCAAAACTCAATCAGTGTGTGCCGCGTGTTCACCTTCAACTTGGGCTGTGTGTTCAGAAAATCAGTGTTTGGGCTGTGTGTTCAAAACTCAATCAGTGTGTGCCGCGTGTTCACCTTCAACTTGGGCTGTGTGTTTAGAAAATCAGTGTTTGGGCTGCGTGTTCAAATCTCGATCAGTGTGTGCCGTGTGTTCACCTTCAATTCGGACTGTGTGTTCAGAAAATCAATGTTTGGGCTGCGTGTTCAAATCTCAATCAGTGTGTGCCGTGTGTTCACCTTCAACTTGGGTTGTGTGTTCAGAAAATCAACGTTTGGGCTGCGTGTTCAAATCTCGATCAGTGTGTGTCGTGTGTTCACCTTCAATTCGGACTGTGTGTTCAGAAAGTCAATGTTTGGGCTGCGTGTTCAAATCTCGATTAGTGTGTGTCGTGTGTTCACCTTCAATTCGGACTGTGTGTTCAGAAAATCAATGTTTGGGCTGCGTGTTCAAATCTCAATCAGTGTGTGCCGCGTGTTCACCTTCAATTCGGACTGTGTGTTCAGAAAATCAGTGTTTGGGCTGTGTGTTCAAAACTCAATCAGTGTGTGCCCGTGTTCACCTTCAATTCGGGCTGTGTGTTCAGAAAATCAGTGTTTGGGCTGCGTGTTCAAATCTCAATCAGTGTATGTCGCGTATTCACCTTCAATTCGGACTGTGTGTTCAGAAAATCAATGTTTGGGCTACGTGTTCAAATCTCAATCAGTGTGCGCCGTGTGTTCACCTTCAATTTGAGCTGTGTGTTCAGAAGATCAGTGTTTGGGCTGCGTGTTCAACTCTCAATCAGTGTGTGCCGTGTGTTCACAATCAATTTATGGGCGAAGTGTTCAGAAACTCAAGTGATTGAACCGTGTGTTTAGAATGTAAACAGAATGCACGAAAAAAGCAGAATACGTTGCAGAAAAGGTAAAAACGAAGTAAATACCTCTCGTGCCTCATGAGAGAGGTGATACTCCGGCTCCCGCAGAAGCAGGTCTCCGGGTGCTCACTCATCAAAGTCCGTGAAGTGATGGAAAACAGCTCGCGGAAGAATATGTGCTGGCGGGGCGTACCTCTCGAGTATGAAGGGTCGAACCCTCAGAGGCAGAGCCATGATATAGGGATCACCTCCGGCATCCGCAAGACCTCCACCATGAGGAAAATGACCGGCCATTTCAGAAAACCTGCAAAAGGAGCAAAAATGAGCCAAAATTGGAAAAAGTCAACAAAAGTCAACTCTCGGGAAATGAAAAAGTCAACAAAAGTCAACTCCCGAGAAAATCTTCCAAATGTTGAGACAAACTCACCTCAAGTGGCGAAAATGAAAAAAGAAGCACCGAAATCAAAATTTAATCGGTTCAAAGTGCTTAAAATTAAAAGTTTTCGCGAAAACAACTTGTGTGGGGCGTTGGAAAACGCGTATAGGGCGCAGATCTAAGGAGGAAAATGGTTTGGGAAGCTAGAGGAGGTGATTTCGGAGCTGAGGTTATGAGCTCAAAGTGTTTGGCCGAATGAATTTAAAGAAAAGAGGGTGAAAGGACTAAAATGCCCCGCGGATTTGGGTATGTGGCCGGCCGGCCACCTTTTCAGGCTGGGCGGCCATCTCTTTTTTGAAAACTAGCCGATGGCCTCCAATGGGAAAGAAAACTGGCCGGTGGTGATCCCTAGGTTGGTCCCAAGCTCTCTGCAAATTTTGGGGAAGATTGGAGTTCCCGGGACTTGAAAAAGTACAAAATAAGTGCACTTTCTGTCGCGAAATCGCTCCGCCGGAACTTCAGCTTCAGCTTCCGATGCGTGTCTCATCATTATTCATCGAAAGTGAGAAGTATCCTTTCTGAACATGTTGTGACCCTCCCGGGAGGTGAACCGGAGCTCGCGATCGAGTCGCCCTCGCCGAAACGTGCATTTCCTTGCTCGTTGTTTCGTGACAAATATGCATTCTAGTTTGCACTTGTTCTGCATTGTTGTGCACATAACTTGCGTTCTCATGAACATACTTGCATTGTTATGCACGTCTCTTTGATATTACCATGCCTCTGTGTTTAAGCTTGCGTTGTCACGCACACTCCTTTCTCGCATTGCGATGCACTCACCCATCGACACCGCGCTTGTCGAACTTTCGATATCGCATTGAACATATGTTGTTAGTATGTTGTGCTTGTTGAGTTTCTCTCTTTTGCAGGCACGATATTGTATGTACGGTTCATTTGAAGCTAGTGCGACCAGATGAATCACGCAGGTATCATATCTCTTCCGTGTGAGACGTGACGAGAATTGAATAATTCTCCGCGTTCCTAACTGCATGTAATGTAGTTGTTGCTTTGCATTCTTGCTTAAAACTGTTGCATCTGTTTGCGAATATTTGCTTCATTACAGCTTGCTGCACTTGCATGAACATCAAGTTACATTTGGCCTTGTGCATATCATTTTGCATTTTGCCCCTTTGCCTGCGGGCACGCCTGCGGGCACACCTTTGTTTATCTCGCTTGTTTGTCTAAGTCTTCGGCCTTGTCAAAAATGGGTCGTCTCTGGCCTTTGACATTCACTCCCGTCACTTATGACTTTCGAGTTCTGTCAAAGAAGGGCAACTGTAGACACCCCATTTTTGACCGACCTTAAGACTCAGACGTCACCGATCGAGTGCTTGGTGATGTTGCGTATCGTGCTCGTCCAGAGGTTTCAGAGTCTCGACCGTGAGCCTTGCCTCCAGACTTCCAGGCTTTTCTGTACTTTACCTCGGTTTGCGAACCAGGCTCGGTTTTCTCTGTTTCTCTTCCCAAAGGGAGGGAGAGGTCTCGTAGATCATCTCTCAGTAGCCGTGGGCTACATTTCGTGGTCGTAGGCCATTTTGCCCATTTCGGAGCCCGGTTCCCGGTTTTCGGAACCGTCAGGCCGAGTGCCTCGGTTCGGGACCGCCTAACCACCTCCGCTTGCTCCGGTTTTTGGCATGCATCTTATTTACTCCCTTTTAAGGGACATTGTGGTCCGAGAGACCAACTTCGTGGTCGAACACCACTCCCGGTGCCTAACAGTCAGCTTTCGGGGCCTCGGACTGCGCGTTTCGGCCCCCGAACCTTCATTTTGCATCGGTCTGCGTTCATTTTTGGCAAGGACCTCTGTTTCATCACCAGGAAGGTCGTAGAAGGGTGGGAGGCCAGTAATTGTTTCAGCAACCAGTTATATTCCTTCATCGCCCTCCGTCGCCCGTTTTTCTCACTCGAAAGCCAATGTTGAGCACCCTAAGGCCACTTTTTCAAACTCCAAACCACATATTTGTGTTGTACACACTTGGGAGGCCACCAATATCATATGGTCGGCTAGTAATTGTAATTGACCCTTTTGAACCCCTCCTAAAAGTGGCATTTTCTCTCTCCTAGTTCACTGTTGCCAATTTTTGACCACAGGGTTGTGTTGAGAACACATGGGAGACCACCAATTTGTGGTGGTCGGCTAGTAATTGCACTTGGCCCTTTTGACCCCTGGCCCGGCTGCCGGCCATGGGGAGAGCCGGCCGGCCACTTGTAACCTAGATAACTGGCCGGCCTGATTCCTTGCAGTTGGTACATCACAAATCTCTATTTCATTTCCCCCCAGATTTTGTATCCGGGGGGCTGCCATTTTGGGGGGAAACTTGAATTGTTGCCCCCTCTTTTTGTCTATATAAACCAGCCTCCAACTCTGGTTTTAAGGGTTAGAAAAAATTGCTTTGGAGCCTTGCATATCTCCTCTATCCCTCTCACTTCAACCCTCCAAAACATCCAAGTCCCTACACCATTTCTACACCATCACCTAGCACCACACCACCACTCCATTCCAGCAGCTTGGAGGGCCTTTTCAGAGCTTAGGAGGCACCACTTCTCAAGCCAAAAAGCTGTCAAAGACTAGGCTACAAGGGTAAGCACATTTCCCCTCTTTTTTGGCCTTATTTTGTTCAATATCTTAGCCCTTTGTGCTTGCGTATTTGGGCTCCGACCCTAACTAGAAATAGGCTTATTTTGAGCCATTTTCCATGTTTGATTAAGGGCCTCTCACTGTTTGAGGGCTCCTTGTTGCACTTGCTTCATTACCTCTCTTGTATGCCATTCTCTTGCACATTATTTTTGGCCTATGTATGAACTGTTTTGAGGCATGTTGTAAACTGTAAAATAGCTTATTTTGAGCCCTTCTTCAACATTGTTGAAGGAATCATCACTGTTTGGGGCCTCCTTTTATTACTTGCCTTTGTATCCCTCTTTTGGCCCCATTTTTGCATTATTTGTTAGCCTCTTGTGCTTCTGTTTTTGGACTTTGGTCAGAACTGTAAATGGCCTCATTTTGACCCCCTCTTCATGTTTCATTAAGGGTCTTTTGCTGTTTGAAGCATCCATTTTATACTTTGTGTTATAGCTCTCTTTTTGGCCTTATCTTGCATAGTATTTTGAGCATGCTTGTGCACTGTTTTGGGTTTGATCATAAACTGTAAAAGGTCATATTTTAGGTCCCTCTTCAACTTTGTTGAAGGACCTTCATATTTTTGGGGCCAGCATGCATCACTTACTTCTTTGTCCTCCTTTAGGCCCACTTTTTGCATGAGAGTTTTGCCATACTTGTGTCTGTTTTTGTGGCTTGTGGTAAACTGTAAAGTACCATATTTTGGGCCCCTATTTGACATTGTAGAAGGGTCCTTCTCTTTTTAGGGTCATAAGCTGTCACTTGCTTCATTATCTTGCTTTCTGGGCCATTTTTGCATGCTAGTTTTGCCCCATTTGCGTTCACTGTTTGGCCTTGCTCAGAACTGTAAATATGCTTATTTTTGGGCTGTCTTGATTCTGTCTTCACACTCCATGTTCGAATAATGCATGCATTGCATAGTCATAGGTCATTCCGTATGCCTAATTTCGTGTTTCGGGATTCATTTCATGCATCGGGTGCACTTTTGCCATGTTTCGGGGCTGTTTTGCATCACTTATTGCCTCTGAAATTTTCATGCTAATATGCCATATTCCATGCTTTGCCATGTCTTGTTAGAGTGGCATTTCGCGCCTTAGGGTCGGTCCTCGGTTTGCGTGCACGTGTGCACGCATTTCGAGTGTCTCATTTTCATCTAATGGCCTCTTATGTGAGTGTGGCTGAGGCCCACTCATGTTGGTGTAAGTCCATTATGCATTGTGTATGCCATTTCATTCCATAGCATTGTGTATGCTAGGGTGTATGTTAGCGCATTGCGTATGCCATGTTACCTCGTGCATCGTGTATGCCATTTCATAGCATTGTGCATGTTAGGTTGTATCTTAGTTGCATTTCATGCATGTCATGCACATTGCATTGTGTTCGGGATAGGAGTTAGCCCAAGCATGGGAAATGAGGGGCGTTTCGTACTCCGAGTGACGGAACGTGTCTCAATTCCCCAGTCACCGACACTCCGAATTATCCATGATGGAGTTAGGTCTTATTGTGTTCATATGTGCATTCATTTCATATTGAGTTGTGCAAACTCCTCGACCATCATGCATCGAGATGCGTGATTGGTTGCACGAGGATCGAGGTATGCATACATATGTGAAAATACATTGCCATACCCCTTTCTTGTTCTCTGTTGTAGCAAATCAAGAATCAGCAGCCTTCCGAAGCTTGGCACGCATTCCAAAAACAATTGCAAACAGAGGCTAATTGGGGCATCGCAGTGGATTTCTACACAAGGCAACCCGGACATGCATCATTCATCATCTGGAGAAGAGTCAAGACAGTCCCTAGCTTGCATACCAGTTTATTATTTTTCTTAATTAATTTGTAAATTAATTAGAGATTTGTACATATTTGGACTGTATTATTTAGATTGTATTATTTGGACTGTACTATTTATTTGGACCCTCTGTGCGAGGGCAATGTTGTAATAAGTGTGCGTGAGTGTGATGTATGTCTTCCAACCCCACGTCTTTCTTCCCTTTTATTTACCAGCTTATGATGGTTAGATTAGGGCATGTTTCAATTAGCATACAGTATGATAGCATGTTTGCATTCATTCATCTGTTTTGCATGCACCAGGCTTGGCGCATCATACTAACTGCATTTGTACTTCAATTCCGAGTTGAATACTTGATAGCTATTGCATCTCATACGCCATGTTTAGAATAGCCGAGCCTGCTATAGTTGGATTTTTGCATGTGTTGCATTAGGCATTTCTGTATAGTTAGGATCATGCATGGATTTCTAATTAGCTTCTGTTTTGGATTGGAGTACTCGGTGAGTTTTTATGCTTTAGCATCCTTGCATGCGTGTGAGTGACTGCCATGAATAGCATGCTTACCATGAGGCTAACTGCTTATATGATATAACTGCTTGAATGCCTGTGGATGAAGGTTGGGTTGTTTAGATTGGAACAAATCATCAACTGTTTGTTTTAAACCCACTAGATCGTGGCAAAAACATGTTTTCTAAGCCCACCCGAGGGTAGCAAATCCACGTCTTAGCCTACCTGCGGGTAGCACCATCAAACCATTTTCAAACAAACAAATATGAAATGTTTTGTTCCAATTCAGGCGACCCAGTCTATACTTGTATGCTGTGCGCATCACATAGTAAATCTAGGCTAATAACCGGAATAAGAGCACACAAAGTTTTCAAAACTAGATATCATGGTTAGTAGAGGCCGATCTTTGATCGGGCGAGCGGGGGTGCTCACGAAGTGACCTTCCCCAATCGTACCCAAGTTGCCGAGCCGAGGCAACTTTGGTGATGACGGACACGTGGCCTTAGGCAAACGAGTCAGGGTTTCCTAAATTTCCCAAAAATAAAATATTTAGGTGGCGACTCTGTATCTGGCAAAGCAGTCCATGTTTGGCACTTCTTTTCTAAAAATCTGTTTTCTCAAAACGATTTACCGGATTTGAACTCTTTGGTTCAGATTAAGAACCGTGACACAAATTCGAGTCCGAGCTGTAGCGAGCCCCCCTCCCCCCCCCCCCCCGGCGGGCTTGTTACACCATGGATCTTCTTTGGGGTCTTCTATCAGCGGGTGTATGGTGATATAGTTTTGGGCGCTTCTCTGCAATATGTGCTAGGTTGTTCCGTATTGGAAGTTTTTTGGCCATGGGTGTGTTTGAATATAGGAGTTTGTTCAGCAAAGAGGTCGGTGGTCTCAGATCGGGTGTTGTTCGGCAAAGAGGAGGTCAATGGTCTCAATTCTATGGGGGCTCTCGGTTATGGGTGGTTGAAGATTAGGAGGATGTATAAGGCATGGATCTTTGGGGTTGGCCATGGATGGAGGCGATGGGAGGTGTTAAATCTTGGGAGTTTTTAGGCCATGGGAGTAGTGTTTCGGTGCCGGCTAGTTCAGTTCAGGGATGTGTTTAACAGGTGGGAGAGGTGGTTTGTTGGCTATGGGTGATGCCTCTTGGTTGTTTAATAGGTGGGACAGGTGTGGTTTTCTGCCATGGGTGTAGTTTCGGCCATGGTTTTCAGCCTAGGGAGTTTTTCGGCCTTTGGTTTTTCGGTCATGGAAGGTGTTTTTGTCATGGGTGGTTCTTGGGGAGCAAGGGTCCTCTAGATTTTTTTTTTTTTTAAAGTTTCTTAGAATGGTGTATTGGCCCTGTTTGGTAGAGCTGTGGGAAAGTGCTTATAGTTTATGCCTAAACAGCTTATAGTTTATAACTATGAACATAAGCTAATTTCTGACTTATAAATTAAGTATCTCTTGCCCCACTCAAAGAATAAGTTGATTTCTGACTTCCAAAAAGTTATAAGCTATAAGCTATAAGTTAAACCAAACACATCAAAATAGCTTAAATTAAGTTAAAAGTTGAAATAAGCAACTTTTAAGCTGCACCAAACAGACACATTGTGTGGTTGAGATTTAATGACAAGTCACATCAATTTTTCAGCATTAAATCTCAATCACACAATACACCACTTTAAGAAACTTTAGGAAAAAAACACTCTAGAGAATCCTTGGTGGTTCTAGGGCGAGAGATTTGTTGTATGGATGCGATTTGTTGTATGGATGTGAATAGCAGTAGTAGTAGAGATAATTTATAATTTCTATATCTCTTTTGATACATTACATTTTTCGATGCATTGCGTCCTCCTATACCTTTAATTTTATATTTTTTATATGAAATTTTTATTTTGCTGACAAAAAAATTTGATCCTCTAACCTTATTTTGTCTTTCTTTATTTGAACTAAGCCCAAAACATAAAAATCATAAACACACATCGACAAAAAGCGAATGCTTATATATCAAACTATATAGGATCATGCAAAATATAATATCCAATTAGTACACATTAATGTGTGTTTATGAGAGAAAAATATATATTGGATGATATATTGTAAGAAAAAAAAGATTGCCAAAATAATTATCAACAAAAAATTTGGCACAAGGATCTCATTTATTATAGAATATTAGCTTTGGGAGACAAATTTATTTTTTTTTTTTTTTTCACAAAAATTACACTTTATTATAACAATGTGAATATTCCTCTCTAGAGATATTGGTTTTTCTTTTTTCTATTTTCTTCAATTTTTGATGATGTGTAATTTTACCCTTAGTTTAGACAGAAAGGTAGACAAAATTAAGTTGGGAGATCAAATCAAAACACTTTTTTTTATATGTTGTAAGCTAAATTGACACAATTCTATACAACTTATAAAACAATTAGGACCCAATGTACACTCAATTCTTCTTCTTTTTCTTCTTTTTATTTTTTTAAGAGTGACTTAGAAGGGCTGAATTTTGGTGGCAATTCAATATGTGTTGTCAATAAGATTTGTCAATAAGATTTTTCATTTACAATATGTGTTGTTCGTACAAAAATAATGTTTGTAATCATTATCCCAAATAACAGACAAACTATTTTTTTATTTTTTTTTAAATTTTTTATAAATAGAATAGATCACATGCAGTGACAGAGGCACATAGGGTCCAAGGAGGTCACGTGTCCAATGGGTTTTGAGAATTTTTTTAAACATAAAAAAAATATTATAAATAAAAAAATTTATAAAAATGTTATTTAAAGTGAAATGTCAATGACATTTTTAAAATTATGAGAACAATGACGGTTATTTTGATTGAAAATAAAGAGACTGTGATAAGTCATATTAATATCTATGAAAATTTCAATATAATGGTGATGTCTATCATTATTGACATGCAAACATAATTAATTTCAATGAAGATATGAAATTTATTGGATTGTTAGTTACATTTGACACATGGAGTTTATCCTCCATGAGTTTCTTTCCATTCATAACTAAAATGACCACTATATAAATTATAATCAAGCAACACATCTTCAATTATAAAAAATAAAAAATAAATAAATAAATTACAAGAGGTCATAACTAATATCAGAATGAGTCATAATAACTAACTATTATTTGATATATAGTCATAACCAAAATAACAACCACAACAAGTTATAACTAAGGCCTAGTTTGGGATTTACTATATAATCCATCTTTTTATCTTTTTTTCATCACACCACCTCTCTACTTTTCTGCACATCTTTTCGTAAAAAGACAAAAAGTGCACTTTTTTAGGATACCCCAAACCAACCTTAAATTATATCTAACACTATAATGTGTTATAACTAAAGACTACGAAGATCATAATTGCAATATATGATAGATACTTTTTCTTGCGGTATGTTTTATAGAATTTCTCTACTAAAATATATCATTTCTATCTCAACTTATCTTCTTTTTTAATTTTCCAATCCACCTATAAAATAGTTACTCCCCAATATTTGTATAAAATTTAATCTCAAATCTTTTAATTTAAAATTCACATTTATCCAAATGAACTCTTAATAATTTAGTTTAGTAATATCTCATTGTTGTTTATTATAAAAAAAATAAAAATAAAAAAATAAATTAATATTGTCATTAATTTGTGCTCCCTCTTTACTGAATTCCTGGCTACGCCATTGATCGCATGTTAATTTTACGTTTTGAACGGATTACAAGCTGGAAGTACTTAATTTGGGAGGCAATTCATTCAATAATTACATCCTACCATCTTTTGGTGTTTTCTCATTACTGAAGACTTTATGCCTATGGGAAAACAATTTGAATGGATCAATTGATATTGACATAAGAGGTAAGCCCAGTAATAAAATGCTTCATACGTTCACAACTTGACAATCTTTCTATCAACAATGTGAGTTCTATGTGTTTTGCAGGCTGCTCGGAGTAGTGGATAATTCCTCTAAACATCACATGAATAATGCCATATAATATTATAAAATTATTAAATAATTATCAATTATCCAATTTCATGACAATTGGACTTGACAAAAAACCATAGCACGAAAAGAATAAGTCCCTCAGATTGAGATGGAATCTAATACATAACATAATCTGCTAAATTTATAAACAAGGGTTAGTTACCTTTTTATCCTCTAAGGTTTTGTTTGTTTGCATGTAAAATATTTTCTTACAAAATATTTTCCTAAATTTTTGGTGTTTGGTTACGTATAATTGGGTAAAATATTTTTGAATAAATTATACCATTGGTCTTTTAGTTTGAGAGAAGTATTACTTTAATTCCCATAATTTTAATTTGAATAATTTGAATCTTACATTTTTAATTTTGTTTTACTAAAATTTACCTACTTGGCTTCTGTACGGAATGTGATTGAAAGTAAAAATTACAATGCAACTCAAAAACAAAAACAATACAAAGAAAAACATTTATGTAGATCGGTTTTTGAGATTTGTATCAATTTAATTTTTAATATATAAAAAAATATTTTGATTTTATCCCCAACCTAGATGTTACAAAAAAAAAAATTTTAAAAAGGTAAATATAAAAATTCAATTAAAAAGGTACTCTGCTGGTCTCCAAAGTATGAGGATTTTATCATTTCAATTTTTAATATTTAGATTTTATCAATTTAGTTTTGAAAGTATAAAAGTGTTAAAATTTGGTCTTCGAGCCTATTTGTGTCTCTCTTCATCTGAATCAAAGTAAAAACATGGAAATAAACAAATAAAAAATAAAAATAGAAAAAGCCACACACAAAAAAAAAAATCATGTTTTGTGAAGTATTCCTGGTCATCCAAAATGTATATACATGTTACTTTTATTTTATTTACATATATACATAAATATTAGGTGATGTACTACATGAAAAAACATTTTTGCAATGAAAAAATTGTTGACAAAAAATATTGGCGATGGGATTTCATTCATTGAAGAAAATAAACTTTGGGAAACAATTTATTTTTTCCACATTGTGAAAATTATATATATATATATATATATTTGTAATAATGAAAATATTTTCCTCTAAAAATATTTCCCCACATTAATGTGGTGGTTATAAAAAGAAATTAAATGTGTACTTAAAAGCTCCAGCGAGCGTTTGGCATGTGGGTTTGAGAGTTTTTTTTTGGTTATTTTAGTCACAAAAAGACAAAATAAGTTAAAAAGTCAATAAGTTAAAATGTCACATTCAACTATAATCATTTTATTTTTTCTCTCACAAAAGTCAAAAAAATCAAAAAATCTATCACAAACGAGACTTTTTAGCCCAAGGCTAAAATAACTAAAAAGCTAAAAAACCAAAAAACCAACCCACATCCCAAACGAAACCCATGAAATTTTTCCCACCAACATTCAATGATAAATGAAACCCATTGGCCATTACATTGACATGTTAATTATTTTGGCATTTTCTTTCTTTTATTGACAATTCAATGGACTGTTATTCATATGACTCATAAAGAAAATGTGATCAGATTTACACTTAGTTCTTTTTTCTTTTTTCTTTTTTTCCTTTTTGATTGTAGAATTCTACAATATGAACAACTTAAAGGAGCTGGATTTGAGTGAAAATTCAATAGAAGATATAAAAGGTATACAATCGTGATTTCAAAAAAAAAAAAAAAAGTATTTAGAGGTTGTACTCACATTTTCCCAGCTAAAAATGATTTACAAGCAATATTGTTCACTTATAATATTATTTTACACAACAGGTTATGTACAAAAATAATGTTTGTATATCATTATTATCCCAAATCCAAATGAAGCTCTCCAAGTTTGTTAGGTCCCTTAGTCTTGTCAATCCCGTGAACAAACATGTTTTATCGAGTTGTAATTTTCCTAAGTTTGTTGTCTTGCTCGCTCGAGCGAAGGAGTTCTCGCTCGAGCGAAAGCTACTTCTGTCTGTCAAAAACCTGAGAAGGACGATTGTACGTTCGAGCGCAGGTAGGGTGGCTCGAGCGAAGCCACTTAAGGAAAACACGCATATTTGGTTCCTCGCTCGAGCGAGGAAGTCTTCGCTCAAGCGAGCTTCGCTGCCCCTGTTTTCTATAAGTACTTGTTTAAGTCCAATTCTAGGGTTACATTTTTCAGATCTTTTTTAAGGTGTTTAGGGTTTTCTTTTGGGGTTTTTACTAGTTTTCCTTGATGATTTGATTGAGTATTAAACTCATGTTTTGATAAACACACATCAAGGAGGTTGATTGTTCATATTCAAGAGTGTTCTTCTTCGGTGGAATCTGGAGATTCAAGCCTGGAGTATCAAAGGAGTTTGATACTGTGAGTGGTCGTTGATTCGACAATAGAAGTTGTGGATTTAACTTCAATCTAATCAATTCCAAGATGAAGGTTGCGGTGAAAGATATACAGAAGATTTAAAGACAAATTGGAAGCGTTTGGGTAATTTGTTATTTTTGTAATCTTTCTTTCTTCAGTAGCGGATTGATTAGTGGCGTTTCGCCCGTTGTTTTTTATCACAATTAAAGGTGCTTCAATTGTGGTTTTTTCCACGTAAAAATCGTTTGTGTCGATTTATTATTTTTCAAAAACAACAATCTAAATCACTTTCTTAAGTGCTTAATGATTTAGATTGTGAGTTTTAATTGGTTGGAAATTGGAATAATTAAATCTTGATCTAATCACGAATCATTTAGGTTTTTCAAAGTTTCTAGTAAACAAACTAACTATTCTTTATATATATATATATTATAAATAAAATGGATTTCATAACAATTTTGCGTTTCCTTTTAATTTGTACGGATGGTGGTGACTTGAAAAAGAAATTGATTTTTGCAAGTTTTGAATAACTATCTGTGTTAGGTAAGCTGCAGCTATTTAGATTGGATTAGAATTCATTCAATAATAGCATCTTACCATCTCTTGGTGTGCTCTCGTCACTCAAGACTCTATCTCTATTTGAAAACCGTTTGAATGGATCAATGGATATAGGAGGTAAGTCCAATATAAAACTCTTTCACATATTCACAACCAAAGGCAATCTTTCAAGCTTCAAAATTGAATCAGTAACCATATGAACAAGTGCACAATATCCATGTGTTTTACATCTACTGGGACTAGTAGACAATTCCTTAGAAGATTCCCTATGCTGTTTGTATATGTTCTTTCTTGTTGTTTGTTAGGATCAATGTTAGGAAAAATTCTTAAATCTATTGTTTTATGTGGTATTTTCAACAAATAAAAACTCACAATACACGCAAAATAATCATTCTTTGTCTTTCAACTACCTAAGAAAAGTTAGTCAACATGTTCCACTTGTAAAATTTCCTACTACGTAATTGGTTTGAAACATCATTTAAGCAATGCTACATGTCTTACACCAAATTTGTGGGGAATTAAAGAGTAAATTGGTGATAAATCCAAATTAAGGAAGATATAAGACATTAGATTCAGTAGATATTTTTTTTGTTGGTGAGAGATCTACTTTTTGTGAAATAGTTTGATAAAAAGTCATTTCATTTGTCTTGAAAGACATTTTACTTTTAATTTTATCCTTTAATTTATTTATTGACTTTTTTTTATCCACTGACTTTCGTTGACTATTTGTTCAAAACTTTTTCGTATCTGTTCAAATTTTTTTACCCTATTTGTTCAATTTTTTTACCCTATCTATTCAATTTTTTTACCCTATCTATTTAATATTGTCCAAATAAAATTACATCTGTCCAAATTTATTATATGTTCAAATTCTACCTGTTTAGTTTTTTTTATCTTTATTTGTTCATCAACAACAACAATCATCAAAAAAAACTTCAATCTATTTAACAAAATAAAATTCAATCTGTTTAACAGAAAAAAAAAGATCTGTTGAATTCAACAGATCTGGATCAGAGACCCATGGAAGAGGGGGATGAGCAAGATTCGAGCCTTTCTGAATAGATTTGTTCAATCTTCATCTCTAGTCACCAGAAACCTAGAATCCCCTATCTCCGTCGTTCAACAGATGAACAAATTTGTCTGTGATGCCTCTTCACAGCCACTATCCCTCGTCCAGTCATAAATTTTTCCAAACAAACACAATCTGTAAACACCAAAGGGAGGAGAGAGAGAGAGATGGCAAAAAATCTAAAAATTTCCCTAACTTCTTCTAAAAAGAACTACCAGAGTATTTCTTACTTCATTCCACTTCAAGCGAAAATTCCAATAAATCAACTGACTTACGCTTTTAGTTGTAATCGTGCCAAAAAAAATCTACTGACAGATAAATTCCAACCATTTTCATCAACAAAAACCTTTATACCGCACTAAGCTTCCAAATTTTTATCCCATTTAGCTTGTAATCATATTTTTGCCTAATATTAAGTGTAATCAAAAGCTTATTCAAACTTTAAACTTAAAAAACGATTTCATTAGCTATTAATTGGAAACTGAATGAGTACTTCAAATACATATCAAACACAATTTCTAACCTCTAACTCGCAAATCTTAAAATTGAAGAGAGAAAAGTATATGTACCTTGAATGAGATTGACGTTCACTTCACGAACAGGAATCACGATAACAGTACGGAAGGGATCGGCCCCGAGAGTGAGGATTGAAGAGCCGGTGTAGTGGTTAAGGGAGGCAAGGTGAGATCCGAAGAGAACAC
Organism: Camellia granthamiana; assembly: GCA_036172215.1. Lineage (NCBI taxonomy): Eukaryota > Viridiplantae > Streptophyta > Magnoliopsida > Ericales > Theaceae > Camellia > Camellia granthamiana. Next base: position 78,321,106 of record CM069916.1, read on the forward strand.
TGGCCAGATTGTACTAGATAAGGCAGTAGATGTTAGAGTGCGACACTAGGAAACCATGCGAAATGACCACTGTTTTTCGATCTGAGGCTTTTGAACAGATCTAAGCCTAATTGGCCCTAAGATCTTTATCTCCCAATTTCTTAACAAATATAAGTCAACATTGTCTCATATGAGCTTGTAAAAGTTCAAACTGCTTCTTGGGTGAAGATTTCAGCTAACATTTCTGACTACTCAATCAATGATTTCATCTTTTCTTTGGAAGGAATTAACGCCACTAAGATCAGGCCCTGTGCTAGATGACTTGTTAGATGGTTTTTATTTTCCTTTATTTTATCATGATTGTATACCCCCCTGGTTGGGTCCTCCTAACCCTTTTCTTTGGTCTGGGTCTAGACATGATTGGGTTTAATTGGAGATAGCAGCATAGTTGGGAATACTATAACGCACCGAAAAAAATATTTCAACATGAACTTCCCAAATCAATAAACATCCACTACACAAAGACAATAATCCTTCCATCTTCACATATACAATAAATGGGTTTAATACGAAAGTTCCACATACGGTATACATTCACAACATAAATGATATATGAATCTATAGCATGTGAAGCATCAAATCTCAAAACAATAAAATGCCCTTAAGGGCTTACATCTTCCAAGGCAATAGTCCGGTTACACAAAATGGTCTCTCGGACCCATACACATTTAGCCCTTGACTTTATAAAATTCACAACAAAAATAAGAGAGCTATTTACTCTTCACAAAAGATACCCACGCCCTCAGTTCAGCAGGATCACCACATCTTTACCTACACCAAAGTCCCATAGGAGTGAGCATAAAGCCCAATAGAGAATTCTCACAAAGTATATACCGTTATGCAATTCTCAATGAAATATAAATGTTCATGCTATGCCATGCTTTCTTAAAGAAAATTATCATTTCATTACATCATATTGTGAAATCCACACTCATTTACTTATTTAAACACAAGAAAAGAAAATTTTCATAGTTTTTCTCATGTTTTCAAAAGAAAAAAACCCCAATTTCTAGGGTCTTCATCAAAAACCCAACAATCCTCCCATTTCATGGTGAAAACCAATCAAAACCATATTTTTCTTAAATTTAGCACAAAGAACATTCTCATGGGTAAAAAGGAAGTTGAGATTTAAAACCCCTCTTTCAAAACTACTTTTCTCTCTCTTCATTTAGTACAAGATTAAAATTAGCACAACAACCTCATGAAAGCTTTAAAATCAACATTTATGAAGCAAAACTCGTATATATGTCTCAAGAATTCCCTACCTCAATGTTTGATGACGGAATGAAGATGAAACCCTAACTTCAAAGGGGAAGAGAGCTTGATTTCCACCACACCAAGTGAAGTTCTAACCCTAGATCTTCAAGATTCTGAGAGATGATGATGATCTAACCCAAGGGTTTCAAGGAATCAAGAATTCTTTAGTGTTTTATGAGGGTTTTCTAGAGAGAAGGATGAGCAAAATGACTTTTGGAGTGAAAGAGAGACGTTAGAAAATGAGATTATTTCAGCCAAAAAGTGAACAAAAAATAGAGTTTTTGGATTTGCCAGCGTCCCACACGTGCGGCACATGCCCCGCACGTGCAGAGCCTCTCTCCCGCACGTGCGGCTCCCATCCCCGCACGTACGGCCTTCCCCGCACACACCAAGACCCGCACCTGCATATATTGCAGTGTGCTGCCCAGTTTTCCCCTAAAATCCGTACGTGCGGCCCCTCTTCTGTACGTGCGGCCCAAAGCCCCGCACATGCGGCCCTGGTTTCCTCAGCCCAGAATTTTTTTCCAACCTTACTCTAGGCACTTCGGGTTAACCTCTCACCCTCCGGAACAAAATGAAATCCAACACCAAAACAACAAGGATTGAAATCTAAGGTAAGTTTTTCGAATCACCACAAACCCAAAAAGGTTAACAAGACTCTGGATGAAATTTGGCATACTAACGAAGCAAAATCGAAGTTAAACAAAAGAATTAGAACAGGTAATACTCGGGACCTAACTTGGTATCAGAGCTACCAAGTTTGAATACTTGGGGCTTGCGGGAAGTGGTTGTTATACCACAATGGGTTCATTTCGCATGATTAGGAATGTTTAGCTTAATTGTGATTATGTGATAGCATGCTTATGTGACTATGTGAGTATGGGATTAGATTTTTGGGATGTTATTTGTGCCTATTAAATTCCTTGAGGTCTTATTAGAAGGGTACTTGATCAATACTCATTCTACTAAGAATTCTTGGTTTCTTATGGGACGAATCTCATCACTAAAGGATAATTCGTATGTGTTTACGTGGCTATGTGCTTATGTGGAGTGAATTGAATTGTTGTGTGTTAGAATATATATATATGATTGTTGTAGTTTAACGTGTGAGGTTAGTTGCGAGCACATTTGGAGTTATGTGCAAATTACTTATCTTGTTCCTTCATTAGGATGTCCGAAAGGGTTCAAAGTCAAGGTGGTAGAGGCGGAAGACGCGGTAGAGGCCGCCGGGGTGTGCATGGAGTACTGGTCCATGAGGTACCGGTGCAAGAAGAGGGTTTAGGTCAAGCTAACATGGCCGAACAAGTGGGGTAAGCGGAGGTGCCGGGGCAAGCCGGCTAAGCCGCAATAGGGGCTTTAGCCCAGGAGATGGCGGGGGCATTGAGGAAGTCCATGAACATACTTAAGGCGGAGACCCAAGCTAAAGAGAATGTTGCGGAAATAAGGGCGAGCTTCCTTACGAGGGAGTTTTTGCGAAACAAGCCGGATGAATTCCATGGCAGCCCCGAGCCAAAGAAAGCAGATGAATGGCTTGAACAGACTGTGAAGACTTTCGAGATGCTTCACATCGAGGACAGCGAGTTGAGGGTGACCCTAGCAAGTTACTATCTTAAAGGTGACACAGGCCAATGGTGGAAATATGCCAAAGGCCAAATAGAGCCGACTTGGGAGGCATTTGTGGTGGCTTTCCAAGACAAGTACTTACCTTCCATGGCTAGGGAGAGGTTGAGGCAGGAATTCAAGGACCTTAAGCAACTTAACATGTCAATGGCTGAATTTGAAGCGGCCTTTTCTAGTTTGTCCCGGTTTACACCGAAATTAGTAGCGACGGAGGAACGCCGTTGCATTGAGTTCGAGCAGAGGTTGAGGACAAATATTTTGTTCAAGGTTTCCGGGAACATGATTTGAAATTATGATCGCCTTATGGAGGCGGCCGCCTATGTGGAAATTATTGTGGAAGCTGAGGAGGAGAAACTTCGGAATTCGAGGTCTAAGGGCTAAGGGTCACAAGGGGACTTTAGGCCCAACAAGAAGAGTAAGAGTACCTTTTCATCCCAGTCCCAACTGCAGCAATCTAGATCACTTTCCCCTTACCTAGTGCGAGCTCGGGAAAGAGTGCCTCGAGTGGGTTTTCTTGCTTCAAGTGTGGCCAACCGAGTCACAAGGCCTTTGCTTGTCCATAGAAGGGAGGAGGACAGCAGATGTTGCCACCACCACCACCTAACCAGTCTCAGAGTAGGGGTCAAAGGCCTACTTGCTATCAGTGCGGTCAGTCAGGGCATATGAAGAGAGCTTGCCCGCAATTGGGAGGCACATCTGGCGCATCGAGGTCAAGGCAGACTCAGAGCCATCAGCAAGCTCACTCAGCTCAGACTTCACGAGTTCATCAGGGAGCTGCTTCGGCTCAATCAGTACAACAGGCCTATGCTCCGAGGCATGAGCAGGTTGAGCAGAGGCCACAAGGGCGCGTGTATGCAGTTACCGCGCCAGAGGTATTTTTATTGTGTGTAATTCTTTGGCCAGCGTGTTGATAGATACGGGTGCGTCTCATTCATTCATATCTACTACATTTGCATCTGCATTGGGGCTAGAGGTGACACAGTTAGCATCTCCGCTCAGAGTAGAGTCTCCAGTTGGGGGTATAGTTGACCCAGATCGGGGTTGCCACGGTTGTGAGATAGAGGTTGCCGGGCGTAGACTCCCGTTTGGTCTTGTGTTGCTAGACATGTCCAGTTTCGATGTTATTCTAGGCATGGATTGGTTGGTTTCATATCGGGCTGTGATTGATTATTTTCGTCGGAGGGTCACAGTATGCACCTCGAGTGGGGACTATTTTTAGTTTCTGGGGGACAGAGCTGATCAGCCTTATCACCAGTAATTGACCCTCGTAATAGGAATGAGCTTAGTGGTCTTCTTGCTACTCTTCTGGATAATGAGAGTGGCGGAACTCGAGTTGAGTTGCCAAGGGTAGTGTGTGAATACCAGGACGTGTTTCCCAAGAACCTTACTAGTTTGCCACCCCACCAGGAGATTGAGTTCATCATCGACCTAGTGCTTGGAACGGCACCAATTTCTATGGCGCCATATAGATTTGCACCTGCAGAGTTGCATAAGTTGAAGATTCAACTCCAAGAGTTTTTAGACAAAGGCTTCATTCGCCCTAGTACGTCACCTTGGGAAGCGTCGGCTCTCTTTGCGAAGAAGAATGATGGGTCGTTACGGTTGTGTATCGATTACCGCAAGCTGAACCAAGTCACCGTTAAGAACAAATACCCTTTACCTAGAATAGATGATTTGTTTGATCAACTTAGAGGGTCTTGTTGTTTCTCTAAGATAGATTTGAGGTCGGGGTACCATCAATTGAGGGTTCGGGAGGAGGACATCCAGAAAACGGCCTTTCGTACGCGTTATGGCCACTATGAGTTCTTTGTAATGCCATTTGGGTTGACTAATGCACCGGTTTCTTTCATGGACTTGATGAACCGAATCTTTAGGGAATATTTGGACCATTTTGTGGTCGTCTTTGTAGATGACATCCTAATCTATTCGACTTTCAAGGAAGAACACGAGGCTCATTTGAGGATAGTGCTTGACTTGCTTAGAAAACATCAGTTATATGCCAAATTTGAGAAGTGTGAGTTTTGGCTCACCGATGTGAAGTTTTTGGGCCATGTAGTATCAAGTGAAGGGGTAACTATAGATTCTTCGAAGATAGATTATGTACAAGATTGGGAGCAATCTAAGAATGTCTTTAAGATCCAGAGTTTCTTGGGATTGGCGGGGCACTATCGGCGTTTCGTGAGGGACTTCTCTAGACTAACCGCACCTTTGACTAGGTTGTCTAGAAAGGGGGTTAAATTTGTGTAGAGTGAGGCTTGTGAAAAGTCTTTCCAAGAACTCAAAACTAGATTGACCACGGCACCGATGTTGATCATTCCGGAGAGAGGCTTGGGTTACACCGTTTATTGTGATACGTCTCGAGATGGGCTTGGTTATGTTTTGGTGCAAGAGGGAAAGGTCCTAGCCTATGGTTCACAACAATTAAAAACCCATGAGAAGAACTACCCTACCCACGACTTAGAGTTAGCCGCAGTGGTGTTTGCCTTGAAAATTTGGCGACATTACTTGTATGGTGAGAAGTTTGAGGTTTTCTCCGACCATAAGAGCTTGAAATATTTGTTTTCCTAGAAAGACTTGAACTTACGTCAATGGAGGTGGATGGAGTTTTTAGAGGACTACGATTTTGACTTACACTATCACCCGGGAAAGGCCAATGTAGTGACCGACGCCTTAAGTCGAAAGACCGTGAGTAGTTTGGCGAGTGTAGCCATTCGAGTGTGGGCTATGTTGGGTGAATTCGGCAAATTCGAATGGCAATTGGATGAGTTCGAAGAGGGGGCGACATTATTTACTTTGAGCGCTCAACCTATCTTGATTAGCAAAATTGTAGAGGCACAGCAAGGGGACCATGAAGTGGAGTTAATTCGTGATAGAATCTCAAATGGGAAGGAAGAGAAGGGTTTGAATATTCACACGGATTAAAGTGCACATTACTTAGATCGTCTGTTCGTACCTGAATCCTGTAGGGAGGAAGTGTTTCGGGAATTCCATCACTTACGCCTTGCGGTACATCCAGGAGGCACCAAATTGTATCGAGACCTTAGCCGTCAGTTTTGGTGGAGGGGTATGAAGCGGGATGTCGCATCCTTCGTGTTGAAGTGCCTTACTTGTCAGCAAGTCAAGGCCAAGCACCAGAGACCAGCGGGTTTGTTACAACCCTTACCTATAGCCGAGTGGAAATGGGAACATGTGACCATGGATTTCGTAGTTGGGCTTCCTAGAACGCAGCGGGGCAATGATGCCATTTGGGTAATTGTTGATAGGTTGACTAAGTCCACACATTTCATTCCAATGCGTACTGGCGACTCAGTTGAGCACTTGGCAGAATTGTATGTTAGAGAGATAGTTCGACTTCATGGGGTTCCGGTAACCATCGTGTCGGATAGGGATCCTCGTTTCACCACCCGGTTGTGGCAAAGCCTTCAAGAGGCACTGGGAACCAAATTGACTTTTAGCACCACTTATCACCCTCAAACCGATGGGCAGTCAGAACACACTATCCAGATTTTGGAGGACATGCTTAGAGCTTGTGTCCTAGATTTCAAGGGGTCTTGGGAGCGGCATTTACCGTTGATTGAATTCGCCTACAACAATAGTTACCAAGATAGTATCGAGATGGCACCATTCGAGGCCTTGTATGACCGACCTTGTAGGTCACCAGATTGTTGGGCCGAAGTAAGGGATGTATCGTTGTTGGGTCCAGAGATTGTTAGGGCGACAACCGAGAAAATTGCTCTCATTTGGAAGAGGTTAGCTATGGCCCAAAGCCGACAGAAAAATTACGCCGATAAGAGAAGACAACCCCTATCTTTCGAAGTGGGTGATCATGTGTTCCTTAAGATCTCACCTAGGCGAGGTTTAATGAGGTTTGGCAAGAGTGGGAAGTTATCTTCGAGGTTCATTGGGCCTTTCGAGATATTGGAGAGGATTAGGGAGGTGGCATATCGGTTAGCTTTACCGCCACAACTTTTAGGAGTTCATAACGTGTTCCATGTGTCCATGCTTAGGAAGTACGAACCCGACCCTTCCTACATGTTAGATTGGGTTGATTTGGAGGTAGATAAAGATGCCTCTTAAGAGAAGCGACCGGTTCAAATCTTAGATACCTGAGAACAAGTGCTGCGAGGTAAAACCATACTGTTAGTGAAGGTGTTGTGGAGACACCACGGGATTGAGGAAGCGACTTGGGAACGGGAAGCGAAGGTCCGCTCCAAGTATCCGGATTTATTTGAGCATGTTTAGTTGTTTTGTTTTAATTGTAACGTTCCCTTGTGTTGAAGGGAAAGAGTGTTGCATTGTGGGTCACATGTTGTTGTATGTATCGTTGGTTTGAGTATTAGGTTATGAAAGAATGATGTTTTGTTCTAAATGCTTCATTTCGTATATCTAGTTGGAGAAATTGTGTTTTGATGGAATGATGATGGAAAGAAGAGCAAATATTGGTTGGATGTTAGTATTGTAACTTGATAATGTTGTCAAAATGGTTATTATTGTGAGAGCCCTCTCGTTTAATGAGTTTGTTCAAATTTCGGGGACGAAATTTCCTAAGGTGGGGAGGTTGTAAGGTCCCGAGTATTACCCATTCTAATTCTTTTGTTTAACTTCGATTTTGCTTCGTTAGTGTGCCAAATTTCATCCGGAGTCTTGTTAACCTTTTTGGGTTTGTGGTGATTCGAAAAACTTACCTTAGATTTCAATCCTTGTTGTTCCGGTGTTGGATGTCATTTTGTTCCAGAGGGTGAGAGGTCAACCTGAAGTGCCTAGAGTAAGGTTGGAAAAAAATTATGGGCTGAGAAAACCAGGGCCGCACGTGCGGGGCCTTGGGCTGTACGTGTGGAAGAGGGCCCACGCGTGCGGATTTCAAGGAAAAGTTGCGGATTTCAAGGGAAAGTTGGGCAGCACACTGCAATATATACAGGTGCAGGTCTTGGTGCGTGCAGGGAAGGTCGCACGTGCGGGGATGGGAGCCACATGTGCGGGAGAGAGGCTCCGCACATGCAGGGCACGTGCCGCACGTGCAGGATGCTGGCAAATCCGAAAACTCTGTTTTTTGTTCACTTTTTGGCAGAAATAATCTCATTTTCTAACCTCTCTCTCTCACTCCAAAAGTCATTTTGCTCTTCCTTCTCTCTAGAAAACCCTCATAAAACACTAAAGAACTCTTGATTCCTTGAAACCCTTGGGTTAGATCATCATCATCTCTCACAATCTTGAAGATCTAGGGCAAGAACTTCACTTGGTGTGGTGGAAATCAAGCTCTCTTCCTCTTTCATCTTCATTCCTTCATCAAACATTGAGGTAGGGAATTCTTGAGTCATATATACAAGTTTTGATTCATAAATGCTGATTTTAAAGCTTCTATGAGGTTGTTGTGTTAATTTTAATCTTGCACTAAATGAAGAGAGAGAAAGGGACTTTTGAAAGAGGGGTTTTAAATCTCAACTTCCTTTTTACCCATGAGAATGTTCTTTGTGCTAAATTTAAGAAAAATATGGTTTTGATTGGGTTTCATCATGAAATGGGAGGATTGTTGGGTTTTTGATGAAGAGCCTAGAAATTGGGGGGTTTTTTTGAAAACATGAGAAAAACTATAAAATTCTTCTTTTATTATGTTTAAATAAGTAAATAAGTGTGGATTTCACAATATGATATGATAAAATGATAATTTTCTTGATATAAAAGAGTGGAAGACTTATTTTTAAACTATTATTGAATGTAAGGAAATATTTAAGTGGAAGATGAAAATTTTTGTGCATTATGAATTGTGAGAATTAATGTTTGAAAAACATTACATGTAGCATTGATCAGACTATATTACCATGAATTGTGAAAGGTGAAATGTGGCTAAGTGTAGATAGCATGTAGTTATTTGGGAAGAGCATTGAAAAGAGGTAATGGAAGATGTGATTGTTGAAATTATTGTAGAGACTTTGAAAATGGGGAAACGTTATAAGATATGGAAAATTTTTGTATTGCATATTCATTCAATTATTATCTTGCATTGTAAATTTCGATTGAAGATATTTATGTCATGAAAGAAAATAACGTTGTGATAAGAACTATGGAAATGGGTATGGGGTAAATATGGTGGTAAGTCCGGTTAGGGAGTGTAGATGAATTTGATAAGTTGGCCTGAGTATCCATGGTGAAAGACCAAAAAATCGCGCGGATAGGTGTCAAGCCTTCCGGTTAATACCGGTGAAAATGACAGTTTGGTAGTACTCGTAGAGTCTACTTGCAGACACCAGCCTAAAGATTACCGGTGTCGTATTTACCGCCCCTATTGATTAAAATTGAAAGTTTGTTTGAAATGTGTTGAGATTGCTAACTTTTATTAAAATGGAAATTTTAAAAAGAGCATGAAATGAAATTTTCTTTAAGAGAGCATGGCATAGCATGAACATTTATATTTCATTGAGAATTGCATAACGGTATATACTTTATGAGAATTCTCTACTAGGCTTTATGCTCACCCCTATGGGACTTTGGTGCAGGTAAAGATGTGGTGATCCCGCCGAACTGAGGGCGTGGATAACTTTTGTGAAGAGTAAATAGCTCTCTTATTTTTGTTGTGAATTTTGTAAAGCTAAGGGCTAAATGTGTATGGCTCCGAAAGACCATTTTGTGTAACCGGGCTATTGCTTTGGAAGATGTAAGCCCTTAAGGGCGTTTTATTGTTTTGAGATTTGATGGTTCACATGCTATAGATTCATGTACCTTTTATGTTGTGAATGTATACTGCATGTGGAACTTTTGTATTAAACCCATTTATTATATATGTGAAGATGGAAGGATTATTGTCTTTGTGTAGTGGATGTCTATTAATTTGGGGAGTTCATGTTGAAATATTTTTTTGGGGGTGTTACAAGTACTTTGTAGGCTATGATGCAATTCACCATGCCATCATTTTGTACAACATTTTTGACAGGGATAGGCCCACAAGGACCACGGCCCACCATGCGTAAACCCAAGCCCACCATCCAGACCCAGCACAGCTGGAGGCCAACTGAGCAGGGAAGGCCAATGATGCTCGGACACGTGGCGGGCGCAGAACAGGCCATGTCAGCAGACAAAGATCTGCAAAGTTATTGCCACAGCACATCACCATTAATGCAACCCATCACAGCATTTATTGCGACAACACCCCTCAGCCGGAATGGCGCCCCCTCACCCTGAACAAGACGAACCACGGCGCAAGCTTTCGGCAGAAAGGTCAGAACGGCTGAGACAACGAAATGATTACAAAAGGATATAAGCAAAGCTCGGAGGGAGGAAGAAGGTTAAGCTTTCTATCTCTCATCCTTCCTACGTATTGTCTATCACCCTTACTAATTCACACACCGGAGGGTCCGCCGGGGGACTACCCCGTTCCCCGATTGGACTCGCTTGCAGGTTATCCAGTGGGCTTGAGGAGCTTGGATTGGTCCAGCCCATACCACGGGACGCACTGTACCATCAGTTGGCGCCATCTATGGGAACTCGCGGTTTGTCCGTGCGACAGTTGTGTTCATTGCCGCCGGAGCCCCCTTTTCCAGCAACCTTTGTCACCTCATCCGTCACGTGCATGGTAACGACCAGATCCATGGCTTCCCACCACAATGCTGCCGATCACCAGACCGACCCTCCCAATCCAAACAACCCACCACAGTACTTCATCGAGCTCACCAACAGCATCAACCGTATGGCCGAACAAAACCAGGCCTTAATCAACGCTCTGTTCCAACGGAACCTCCCTATCCCTCCTCCACCCCCAGATATTCCACCCCATCCAGAACAAGTTCCAGGCCAGACTGTCCCACAACCCAATCCTCCCAACTCGGGAGGTCTGCAACCCCCTCACCCACATATACATCCGCCTCCTCCACCCCCACGCCCGTCGATCATAGCTCCAGCTCCCGAGGGAGAAGCTAGCAGCGTCCAACATCTATCTCCCTCTGGAGGTGACAACACTCCCCTTTGGGACGCCGAACTCCGAGCCATGAAACTCCAACTCCAAGGGGTCATGCAGAACATCCAACATAAGCCCTCTACTACAGCAAACTCCCCTTTTGTCGCCTCCATCCGAGACAAACCCTTACCCCCCAAGTTCAAAATGCCTACCATCGATCCCTTCGACGGAACAACCGACCCCGTCGACCACCTGGAGACCTACCGTACCCTCATGATCCTCCATGCTTTCCCTGACGAAATCATGTGCCGAGCCTTTCCCGTGACACTGAAGGGGTCGGCTCGCCTATGGTTCAGCCAGTTGCCACCGGATTCAGTCTCCACATTCCAACACCTCAGTGACTCCTTCCTGAGCCACTTCATTGGGGCCCAACGCCAGCGACGTCCGGCGACCCAACTCCTCAACATCCGTCAGACCGAGGGGGAGTCACTGCGCAGCTTTGTCACTCGCTTCAACACCGAAGCCTTACAAGTTGCTGAAAATGACGATAAAGTCATCCTCACAGCCTTCATGGCTGGACTGCGGTCATCCGATTTCCTTTTCTCCCTCTCCAAGAACCCCCCGACATCCATGGCAGCCTTGCTCTCCAAAGCCCAAAAGTACATGAACGCCGAGGATTCTCTAGCCGCTCGACAGGACTCCACGACTAAATATCTGGCCCCCAGAGAAAAGAGGAAAGACCAAGAACCCAGTAACGCCCGGCATCATAACCAAGCGTCCCGCTATGCCGACCGACCCCCTCGCGCCGACCGGTCAGCCCCAACCAGACCCCCCGGTCGGTTCGAGCAATATACCCCCCTCAATACTCCCATGGAACAAGTTCTTAACCAGATCCAACGGGACTACCCCCTCAAGTGGCCTCTTTCTCCACGGAGCCCTTCCAACCGTAAAGACCAGTCCAAATATTGCCGTTTCCACCAGGATCATGGCCATAACACCGACGACTGCATCAGCCTCAAAGACCAGGTGGAGACCCTCATTCGCCAGGGGCGCCTGAGCCGCTTCACAGATACCCGCCCTCAGCAAAGGCAAAGGACCGAGCCCCGCAGAGACAATCACGGGCGTACCCCTCCACGGCGACCAGCTCAACCAGACCAGGGGCATGATCGACCCCACCAACAACCTCGGCCCCAAGGCAATCCACCCCCGCCAGTTGGTGAAATCAGAGTTATTTCAGGTGGTCTTGCTTGTGGCGGACCATCTCGCTCAGCTCAGAGGGCAGAGCTTAGAAAGATACGACAGGGCTCAGACAAGACAGTTGCCACGGTCGATCGACCCCCCAAGCAAACCAAACAGTGGACAGAGCCCATTACCTTCACGGACGCCGACTGTGCAGGCATCCGTTATCCTCACGATGATCCCCTTGTCATCTCCACCGTCCTCTCCAACTACAAGGTCAGACGAGTCCTCATTGACAATGGCAGCTCGTCGGACATCATTTTTCTCAACTGCTTCCGCCAACTGAAGATCGGGGAAGAAAGCCTGTCCCCACTCCAAACTCCTCTGGTCGGTTTCACCGGCGACCGGGTGACCTCTGTCGGCTCCATTGATCTCCCCATCACCATTGGAGAGTACCCACGACAGACCACGAAGTTGCTTACTTTCCTTGTTGTTGACTGCCCCTCTGCTTACAACATCATCCTCGGCCGCACCGCCCTCAATGCCCTCCAAGCCATCACATCCACCTACCACCTTGCCCTCAAGTTCCCTACCGATTTCGGGGTCGGAACGGTGAGAGGGGAACAGACCGTCGCTAGAGAATGTTATGTGGCCTCACTTAAAGAGGTCAGACTGAAGGAGGCAATGATCATTGAAGGACTTGACGTCCGAGATGAGGACGAACTGATCAGAGGCGAACCTGTGGAGGAACTCGTCGAAGTTAACATCGATCCCACCAACCCACTCAAAACCGCTAAAATCGGCAGCCAACTACCCTCCCAAGCAAAGGCCGACCTCACCGCTCTCCTGACCGAACACAGAGACGTCTTCGCCTGGACTCATGCAGACATGCCAGGCATCGACCCCTCTTTCATCACCCACCGCCTAAGTATCGAGCCTCATTTCCGACCTTACCGACAAAGGCAGCGTATTTTCCATCCAGAGCGCAACAATCTCATAGCTGCAGAAGTTGACAAACTTCTCGAGGCCCAGTTTATCCGAAATGTGGATTATCCTAAGTGGCTGTCCAACGTGGTCCTGGTCCGCAAGAACAATGGCAAGTGGCGTCTCTGCGTCGACTACTCCGACTTGAACCGAGCTTGTCCCAAAGATAGCTATCCTTTCCCCCGCATTGATCTACTGGTCGACGCCACGGCCGGTCATCAAATGCTCAGCTTCATGGATGCTTTTTCAGGGTACAACCAAATCGTGATGCACTCATCTGACCAGGAACACACATCTTTCATCACCGACCGGGGCACTTACCACTACCGTGTCATGCCGTTCGGACTAAAGAATGCTGGGGCCACCTACCAACGTTTAGTCAATACAGTCTTCCACCATCAGATCGGACGGAACATGGAAGTGTATGTGGATGACATGCTGGTCAAGAGCAAACTCTCCACTGACCACCTCACCGACCTACGAGAGACTTTTGCCACCCTTCGCAAATATCAGATGAAGCTCAACCCAGAGAAGTGCGCCTTTGGCGTAGGATCTGGCAAATTCCTGGGTTTCATGGTCAGTCAGCGCGGCATCGAGGCCAACCCAGAGAAGATCAAGGCCTTGATTGAGATGCAGTCACCCAAAACCGTTAAAGAGGTCCAACGGCTCACCGGCAGAGTGGCAGCCCTCAACCGTTTCATCTCCCGCGCGACGGATAAGTGCCTACCATTTTTCAAAGTCCTGCGGCAGACTTTTGAATGGACAACTGAATCAGAAGAAGCCTTTCAACAGTTAAAACAGTGCATGGCCAATCCTCCTCTCCTCTCACAGGCAATTACCGGCGAGCCCCTTTTCCTCTACTTAGCAGTATCAAGCACCGCAATCAGTGCAGCACTCATCAGAGAGGACGGCTCAGTCCAACGGCCGGTCTACTACATCAGCCGGGCTCTCCGGGGAGCGGAGCAGAACTACCCCCTATTAGAAAAGCTGTCCCTGGCCTTGGTCACCGCCTCCAGACGACTCCGCCCCTACTTCCAAGCCCATTCCATCGTGGTTCTCACCGACCAGCCCCTGAAGAAGGTCATGCAGCAACCAGAGCTCTCAGGAAGACTCATGCAATGGTCAGTAGAACTAAGCCAGTTCGACATCTCCTATCACCCCCGGACAGCAATCAAGGGGCAAGCCGTAGCCGACTTCATCTTGGAATTCACCAATCCAACCCCAAAGACTAACCCTCCACCCCCACCAACTCCGCCAGAGCCTGAAGATCCTCATTGTTGGACACTCAATGTTGACGGCTCGTCCCGCAGGGAAGGAAGCGGGGCTGGCCTCATCCTCACATCCCCCGAAGGGGGTTACTTCAAATGTGCCCTCCGCCTCTTGTTTGCGGCCAGCAACAACGAGGCCGAATACGAAGCATTGATAGCAGGACTTCGTCTAGCCACAGACATTGGTGTCAGCCACATCCGTGTATTCAGTGACTCCCAACTCATCGTCGGCCAGATCACGGGTGAATTCGATGCCAGGGATACCACAATGCGAACTTACAGGGACATGGCACTCACCCTTGTTCGTCTCATCAACACTTTCCAGATTAGACACATACCCAGGGCGGAAAACTCCAAAGCAGATGAGATGGCCCAGCTGGCCTCCGCCGACCAATCCGACCTCAGCCATGGAGTTCGCCTCGAATACCTGACTCACCTGGCCATCTCACCCGACCTGCAAGAAGTGCAATTCCTCCAGTCGGAACCCATCCCTTGGGCCTCCGACATCTTCTTTTTCCTGACCACCGGAGAACTCCCAGATGACCAACAGCAAGCTGCCAAGGTCAGAGCTCGGTCGGCTAACTACATTCTGATCGACGGCCTCCTTTACAAGCGCGGCTTCTCACGACCGTACCTGCGATGTCTCAGCCCCGCCCAAGCAACCTATGTAATGCGAGAGATCCATGAAGGAATCTGTGGCAATCATTCGGGAGGCAGGTCCCTCGCACACAAAGTACTCCGCACAGGCTACTTCTGGCCGACCCTCAACAAAGATGCCTCTGATTTCGTGCTGAAATGCGATAAGTGTCAGCGCTTCGCCAACATCCCCCATGCTCCCCCCAGCGAGCTGATCACCCTCAGCAGCCCTTACCCGTTCGCCAAATGGGGTATCGACCTGGTCGGTCCACTTCCCACTGGTCGCGGCCAGACCAAGTTCGCAATTGTTGCCATTGATTACTTCACCAAGTGGGTCGAGGCAGAACCCCTCGCCACAATCACCGAGCGGAACACCACCAAGTTTATCTGGCAATCAATTGTCTGCAGATTTGGCATCCCCCAGGCCATCGTCTCCGACAACGGCAAACAGTTCGACAACGCTAGATACCGGAAATTTTGTGCAGATCTCCAAATTCAACCATGCTTCTCTTCCCCAGGACATCCGCAAGCCAATGGCCAGGTCGAAGTCACCAACCGCTCACTTCTGAAGATCATCAAAACTAAGTTGGAAGCTGCCAAGGGACTTTGGGCAGAGGAACTACCAAACGTGCTCTGGGCCTACCGGACTACCGCCCGGACTCCTACCGGGGAAACCCCCCTTTTCGCCTAACATACGGCGCTGAGGCGGTTATCCCAGTAGAAGTCGGTCTACCAACCCCCCAGAGTCTTACACCCGGACCCAACGTTGACTGAAGAGCTCCGTCGGGCGGACCTGGACCTCATCGAAGAACTCAGAGAGACTGCTGCTGTCAGATTGGCCTCGTACCAGCAGAAAATGAGAACACATTACAACCGCAAGGTCCGACCAAGGGAATTTGCTGTGGGAGACCTAGTGTTGAGAGAAGCAACTCTTGCCACCAAGAATCCGACCGAGGGCAAATTAGCAGCCAAGTGGGAGGGACCTTATGTTGTGAAAGGCCGCCCGCGGCCAGGCACTTATCGACTTCAAGATATGGATGGCCGAGACCTCCCCCATCCCTGGAATGCTGAACATCTGAAGCGTTACTATCAATGAATCCTTACTTTTGTATTGTTAAAATTGTTGTATTTTCCTTTTTCAATACATAAAACAAATGTCGACTGGAGTTCCCACTTTCTATAATCCAACTGTCTGAATGTAGCTTCCATGAAACTTTTATTTGCAGCGCCACCTTCAAAAGCCTCAGTCCGACCTGAGCACCTTCAAAAGCCTCGGCCAGACTGAGCACTTACAAAAGCCTCAGCCAGACCTGAGCACTTTCAAAAGCCTCAGCCAGACCTGAGCACCTTCAAAAGCCTCAGTCCGACCTGAGCACCTTCAAAAGCCTCAGCCCGACCTGAGCACCTTCAAAAGCCTCGGCCAGACCGAGCGCTCAAAGCCTCAGCCAGACCTGAGCACTTTCAAAAGCCTCAGCCAGACCTGAGCACCTTCAAAAGCCCCAGTCCGACCTGAGCACTTTCAAAGGCCTCGGCCAGACCTGAGCACTTACAAAAGCCTCAGCCAGACCCGAGCACTCAAAGCCTCAGCCAGACCTGAGCACTTTCAAAAGCCTCAGCCAGACCTGAGCACTTTCAAAAGCCTTAGTCCGACCTGAGCACCTTCAAAAGCCTCAGTCCGACCTGAGCACTTTCAAAAGCCTCAGCCAGACCTGAGCACCTTCAAAAGCCTCAGTCCGACCTGAGCACTTTCAAAGGCCTCGGCCAGACCTGAGCACTTACAAAAGCCTCAGCCAGACCTGAGCACTTTCAAAAGCCTCAGTCCGACCTGAGCACCTTCAAAAGCCTCAGTCCGACCTGAGCACCTTCAAAAGCCTCGGCCAGACCGAGCACTCAAAGCCTCAGCCAGACCTGAGCACTTTCAAAAGCCTCAGTCCGACCTGAGCACGTTCGAAGGCCTCAGCCAGACCTGAGCACTTTCAAAAGCCTCCGTTACGATCTGACGATTAACCACAATCTCAGAATAATTTGACACTTGGTCAATATTTTAAAGACGCCCCCCCCCCCCCACATTTCATTTGCAAATCACACCTTCAACCTCACCTTTCAGTCTACCTTTTCAAGGTAATTTGACACTTAGTCATATTTTAAAGACGTCCTCCCACATTTCATTTGCAAATCACATCTTCAACTTCACATCTCAGTCTACTTTTTTAAGGTAATTTGACACTTAGTTATATTTTGAAGATAAACTCCCACATTCCAAGTCTATTTTTTCAAGTTTCACCTCGCTCTACTGCCTGGCACAAGCATTGGCTGAAAACATCCGTGCACACAATAGTCACAAGAAAAACAAACCAAGACCAAACCAACACAAGGAGAGATATACTGAAAATCATCAATTAGAACCATAAGTGCCATTTTATTCATTCAAAAATGTGTGTACAAGTTACTTACATCTCTTCAAAAAAAAAAAAAAAACAAAAAAAAAAAAAAAAAAACAAAACAAAACCATAAACCAAAACTCCTAAGTCTACACATCATGCACATCACTCCTCCTCCTCGCTCGAAATGAGGTCAGCTTCTTCAATCCCTTCGTCCAGTGGGGTCTGGGCTACGTCATCTTCTCCAATCACCACACTACTCAGGTCCAAGTCTGGAAACAGCTCCTCAGCCCTGCGTTTGAATATCTTCCAACCGCTGTCCCAGTACTCAGCCATTTCGTGCTTGTAGTAGTCAGATTGCTGGAAACTGTTGATGATTTCAGACTCTGTCCTCCCCCCAGCACCTGTCCCTGATGACCCAGCACCCCCAGACCCCATCTCAGCCAAGCTGGCAGCCACTGCGGCGTCTACCGCCACCTGAAATTCAGGAGACCCTTTGAATTGTGCAACCGCTGCGACACACAGATCAGGGTAGGCTGCCCTTTCCGAGGCCGCCCTCGCCTTCACTTCGTCCAGTTCTTTTTGAAGGGTCTCCCTCTCAGAAGCTGCCCTTGCCCTTTCTGCATCCAACTCCTTTTGCAGAGCCTCACCCGCAGTGGCTGCCCTCCTCTTCTCCTCATCAAGCTCCTTCTGCAAGCCCTCCCTCTCCGCCTGCGCCTTCCCCATCTCTACTTCTAACTCCCTCTTCAATCTCACCTTTTCCTCCTCTGCCTTGGCAAGTCCTTCCTTCACCTCCTTCTGCAGAGCTTCCACCTTAGCGTCTGCCTCGTCTTTCTGTCTCACCAGTTCCTCGTTGTTGCTCATGGCCTCTTCATGCTTGTCGTTGGCAATGACACAGGCCCTTTGGGACTCGTCCAGCTTTTTCTGCTCAGTAGCCAGCTGGAATTCAAGTGACACAACCTTGCGGCGTGCATCCTCAAACTCCAGCCTGGCTGCTTGCAGCTCCGCTTGGGCCTCCTCCCAACTTGCCTTTCCCTCCTTCAGTTCGGCAAGTTGTGCCTTGGCCTCCTCCACCTTGACTTTGGCAGCACCTGCCTTTCTGAAGAGGGCCCCAGCCAGAGTTGTCACCTCCATTTGTGCAGAGCACAGACCCCTGAACAGGTCCGCCTCATTGAATCTGGACGCAGCTCGGAGGGCTGACTCCTCCACGATCCTCACCAGACGGTCAGCCCCTGCCCTGGCGGAGCCTTCTCCTCCCTCCAGCGCTTCAGCCACCGCCCGTGCATGATAAATCGCCGTGCTCAGGCCAACTCCTCCTTCCTGAGGCCCAACGCTCCTTCGCACCTCCTGCCCCTCCCTTGGCTCAGTCCTACCCTCCTCCACCACCACCTGAGGCACTGGGACAGCTTCAACAGCCTCCCGCGCTGGGGTCACCTTTGCCGCAGGGGCCTCCACCCCAGCTGGAGCCCTCTTCACCTTCTTAGCCCCAGGCTCCCCTGCAACCTCTTCTGAAACACTTCTCTTCTTCTTCTTCTTCTTCTTCGGACCCTCCCCTTCCTCCCTCGCCTTCTCCTTCATAGGATCCACAGGGAGCTTCCGCGGCTGGAAAGTGCTTAGGTCCTTCCCTCCCAAAGGCCTGGAACGAGGTCGAATCCTCTCCTTTGCAAGCAGCTGCGGCGGTCGGTCATCCTGGGCTTCCTTGAACTTCTGAGCCTTCATCATCATGGCCTGATCCTCCGCCTCCTGCGCCCTTCTTCTGGCCTCCAACTCCGATCGGTCGAGATCCCCCCCGATCGGTTGCGGACCCAATCCCGCTTGAAACAGTGCGGACGGCTGAACAAGCTCGTCCCACTTCATTTTTTCCCTCTCCCTCCACTCCTTCACCTTCTTTACTCTCTCCTCCACCGCCGCACCCACCTTCGACTCCACAAACTTGGTCGGCACTTTCCACTTCGTGCGCACTCCAGCCCCGCCGCAATTGGACACGTAAAACCACCTGGGCCTCCAACCTTTAATCGACGTTGGTAACCCTGTCACCAAGCCCTTCCCCGCCACCGCTTGTAGGGTTACCCAAGTTTCCTGCTGCCCTGAAGCTTTGTAGCAGCAGAAGAACTCATCCACTGTCATGGCTTGCCCTTCCATCGCCTTTGGCCAGGCGCTTGCGCACGATAACAGAATCTTCCACGCATTGGGCATTAACTGCCCTGGTGCCACTTCCAAGTGGTTGAGCACATCTACCACGATCTGTGGCAGCGGCAACCTCAACCCACCCTTCAGCGCTTCTTCGTAGAGGGAGAACTCCCCTGGCCTGACGTCGGACGGCCTATCTGTTGATATTGGCAACACCAACTGCACCTCCGACGGAATTTGATACTTCTCACGGATAACCTCCAACTCCGCCGCCGTAATTAGGGATCTGTCGGCCCTCGAATGGCAGTGGTCTGGTTCCACCTGGCTGATGGGCTGGGCCGCTACTACCACGGTGGAACCACGGACACGCCTCGCGGGTTCCCCCACCTTCTCCGTCCTGTATTGTGCGGCTAATTCCTCCGCATCGTCGTCTCCCAGAGGATCCACCCTCACGTTCACGTCTCCTTCACGCGCCATCTCTAGAGTATGTCTGTGGATCGCTTCTGCAGCAGGCACTAGGAAGTCGAAGAAATGCTCTAATGGTGTATCGCGCGCAACAAATGGTGTGATACTTGGAATGTTTTGGATCCTTGAAAACAAGTAAGTAAATCGAATGATACCAAATGCCCACGGTTTACCCGTATTCCAAGGGTCCCGGTTAATTTTCGCCAGTTTGAAAACTTTTCAAATCATCCGCCAAAAATGTCTCATCAATGCCCATAATAATGCCTTGACGCTTCACTCCTGATCCAACGCTTGACGTTTCCCCTCCCCCGAAATCCTGACACGTGTATGGTCCAGATGCACTGACTTCTGCCCTCACCTTGTCTTTTCCACTTCACATCACCACGTGACATGCCGCCTCTTGAGCCCCGTGCCCTTCCACTCGGCCATTCCCCCCTGGTCGGCCCCTCCCACCCCTCTTCCCTCCCGCTCGGTCACCCTTGCGGTCGGCCTCGTCCACTCGGTCACCCTTGTGGTCGGCCTCATCCACTCTTTCACCCTTGCGGTCGGCCTCGTCCACTCGGTCACCCTTGCGGTCGGCCTCATCCACTCGATCACCCTTGCGGTCGGCCTCGTCCACTCGGTCACCCTTGCGGTCGGCCTCATCCACTCGGTCGCCCTTGCGGTCGGCCTCGTCCACTCGGTCACCCTTGCGGTCGGTCTCACCCGCTCGGTCACCCTCCTGCTCGGCCTCGTCCACCATCCTCCTTATCATTATTCCCTTCGTTGAACTAAAGCTGCACTCGGGAATGGGGGACTACTGACAGGGATAGGCCCACAAGGACCACGGCCCACCATGCGTAAACCCAAGCCCACCATCCAGACCCAGCACAGCTGGAGGCCAACTGAGCAGGGAAGGCCAATGATGCTCGGACACGTGGCGGGCGCAGAACAGGCCATGTCAGCAGACAAAGATCTGCAAAGTTATTGCCACAGCACATCACCATTAATGCAACCCATCACAGCATTTATTGCGACAACACCCCTCAGCCGGAATGGCGCCCCCTCACCCTGAACAAGACGAACCACGGCGCAAGCTTTCGGCAGAAAGGTCAGAACGGCTGAGACAACGAAATGATTACAAAAGGATATAAGCAAAGCTCGGAGGGAGGAAGAAGGTTAAGCTTTCTATCTCTCATCCTTCCTACGTATTGTCTATCACCCTTACTAATTCACACACCGGAGGGTCTGCCGGGGGACTACCCCGTTCCCCGATTGGACTCGCTTGCAGGTTATCCAGTGGGCTTGAGGAGCTTGGATTGGTCCAGCCCATACCACGGGACGCACTGTACCATCAATTTTAATCATCAATAAATTTTCTTTGTTGATCAAAAAAAAAAAAAATCGTTGTCTCATTTGTGAAATTTTTTGTTACATTATTAGTTCGAAACGCCACATACTATTCATTAATCTAGTTGGATAACTAATCATTCACTGATCCCATGATTTTTATTTATTTTTTATCAACAAAAGAAACTTTGTTGATGATAATCAGATTACAAGGCAAGTGACATATATCAATAAAGGGGATTGATTAGTTTGCTTTGATGCTTTTTAATCCCATATATTGTTAATCTCTTCACTATTAATTCTTCTTATCAAACAAAGCATGTATGTTCAGCGTGTTAGGAGTGGTAGATAATCCCATAAATTATCACATAAATAATGTCACAATAATATTTTGAAACTATTAATTAATTATTAATTATCTAGTTTTATGATAGTCGGACTCGACAACAACCAGGTTGAGATGGTTACTATTACATAATATAGTTTGCCAAATTTATAAATAATGGTTAGTTACTTTTTAGTCTCTAAGGACGTGTTTGATTAATAGGATTAATAGTAAGAGAATTAATAATTTTTGAGATTAGTATTAGTTATCTAGTTGGATTAGTGAGATACAGAATTCTCTCTTATCTACGTTTATTTTGTACTTAATATGCAAATATATATAATCTCAATTATATGTATGTTTCGCGTTATTGGTTATAGGATTAAAAAAATTCGTCAATTTTGTTATATATAATGACCATTGAAATATAATCCAAATAATGAAATGTGAGTCCGACGGACTAATAATCTCAATCTTATGCTATAATCTGCCCAATCACTAGGGTGAGCATGGCCCCATTTAGATCGGTTTGGGATAAAACCAAGACCAATCCATTGTCTATATTTCCATAAAAATTGGAAACAAACCAAACCAAACCATTATAATCATAGAACCAAACTATTTAAACATGATTTGGTTTGGTTTGGAACCACGGTTTCACATAATCTATTTACAAGAAAAATCATATAACATTTTCAAAAAAATACAACTTGTCATAAATTTTGAAAATAATAATAACATACCCATCAAACAAACTACTCTCATAAAATTCACCAATAAACATTAATCTGTCATTATTTTTCAAAACATAAACAAACATAATATCTAGCAAATAAATATATATGGTTTAAGTTATGCAATCCGATTCGGTTCAAATCTAGAATCATGAGCCTAAATCCGGAATCAATCCGCGAAGACCAATTCCCTAATTTTCCAAACTAGGACTGAAGCACAAATTAAAAAAACTAAACCAAATCTACCGAATTAGTCTGAACCGATTCAGTTTGTGAGTTTTTTTATTTCCTTGCTCAGGCCTACAACCAAGAAAACCCTAAAGTTTTTTTGGTTATCTATTTAAATTGTATGTATTTAGTGCCCAATGTATAAAAATTATTTTGGTTTGGTCCCCCAAGTTAATTTCATTTGTAGACTAGATACCATTAAAATCAAAGGTAAATATAGAAATTTAATTAAAATTGGCTCTTTTAGTCCCTAAAGTAAGAAATTTGTGTCATTTTGTGCCCTAATATTTAAATTATATCTATTTAATTTCCAAAGGATAAAAAGTGTTTTAATTTAGGTAGCTAACCTAATTCTGTCTTTCTTTGTTTGACCGAAGGGCAAAACATGAAAATCGTGAATACACATCAACAAAAAGCCAAGAAAAAGAGACCAAAAAAATCATTTTGGGGGGAAATATTCTAGTTGTCTAATATTTATATATGTTATCAAATCATATAAGATGATGTACTGCAAATATATATATATATTAGCAGTCTGCACATGTAACTTGAAAAAAAAAAATAACATTAAGTGTGTTTGGTTTCAGTTTTCTGAAAATTGAGTTTTTTGTTTTTCGTATTTTTTTTTAGTTAATATTTTTTAAATTTTAAGCATTTTTTTTTCTTTTTTGGATGCACCTTACTTAGATGTATCTAAATAGTAAAATATTTGTGAAAAAAATATTTTAAAAAATTAATAAATACAAAAAATATGAAAAATGCACTGAATTTGCGTTTTTTTTTTTTTTTTTGTATTTTTTGGTATTTAGTGTATTTTTTAAAGATTTTTTTCACAAATATTATACTTTTAAAATATATTTATGTTAGGTGTGTCTAAAAATAAAATAAAAAAAATTGCTTAAAATATTTAAAAAATTCATTGAAAACATAAAAATATGAAAAATAAAAAAGTAAAATTTTCTTGAAACTGTTTTCTAAAAACTAGAACTAAACAAATTGAATATTATTTTTTTTTATCAGCAAAAGAAACTTTTATTGATGAAATAATCGTAGAAGATACTAATTATACGAGCTTTCATTATTAAATTCAAGATCATGGGTTTGTGGCCCGTCCTTCTCTTAGCATTCTTTTTACAAAAACTCCAAATATAAGGGGTATTTTGAGAAAGAAAATTGTGAGAGAAAAATTGTCAAACACCACCAATAGCCTTCACTTTATATATTAAAATAGATAGATATATATATTACAATGAAAAATTATTGACAAAGATCTCATTTATCATTGAAAATAAGCTTTGGTTGACAAATTATTTTTTTGTCATTACAAAAATTACATTTTATTATAATAATGTGAATATTCTTTCCCAGAGATGTTGGCTTTTACATTTTTTTAAAATTTTTTGATGATGTGTATTTATGGTTTTCAAGCTTTACCCCTAGATGAGACAGAAAGATAGACAGAATTAAGTTGGGAGATCAATTCAAAACACTTTTCAATATCATAAGGGTAAATTATATTTAGTGCCCCTACACTTTTACCAAAATTTCAATTTGGTACCTTCAGTTTGAATTATAACAATCAACCCCTTATACTTTCAATTAAATTGCAATCTCACCTTGTTATATACAACCTGCAATTCAAAAGGGCTAGCTTACTCTATCAATGATATTATATACAACTTGCAACAGTTAACTTCTTGTAGAAGTGGTGTTGGGTGATTGAGCAAGTAGAAATTGGAGCCTTATACCATGCTCTAGTTTTTGGCTTCTTTTGCTCTTCTATGTTTTCTTTTTCTGGTTTTGTTCTTGTCTTTGTGGGTTGGTTTCTCTCCGACTAGTGGAGTTATGCCTTAGCAAGTGATAGGGCTCGTTTTTTCAGTGTCAACCTAGTTGGGATGGAATTACTAGCTTTGATGATTAGTGCTCTCTCCTCCCTTTGATCTTTGTACAGTGTACTCTAAATTTCATCAACAACGTTCTTTTTAGTTGTTCAAAAAAAATAAAAAAATAAATCTGACCACTTTATCCATTTATCGTTAATAAGCTAGCATAAATTAAAAGTTGAAGGATTAAAGTGAGATTTTGGTGAAAGTAAAGACTAAAGTGAGACATTAGTAAAAGTGTAAGAGTGTTAACAAGACAAAAAAATGTCACATGGGTTTCAAATGACAAATTCTATAAACTTCGTTAATGACAAATAGATAGAAAGGTAATATTGCAACTTGATAAAAAAATATAAGGTTTAACTATTACCAGGGACGACGCTTGCTTAGGGTTGATGCGGTTCCATCCCCCATCAACCTATCAAAAACTCTTAATAGAACAACTACTTACATTATTAATATTTTATTTAATATGATTTAATCTTATTAAAATTAAGGGACCTCACTATATAGTTTGACATCAATGAATGAATAATTTTTTAATTACATACATATAAGAAAATGTGTTAGACATTATTAACAATGAAGTTATTATGCAACAATTCTAAAAATTAAAACCTCATCAAATGCAAGTGTAAAAGTTTATATTATATGTTGTTCAGACAAATAGTATAATATTTTTGCAGTTTATTCTACTTAAAATTTGAGAAATTTAGTTATAAAAAGTTTGAAAAGTTTAGAGCATCGTTTGGGGTTTGGTTTTTTTAATAATTTTTAAATTTTTTGATTGTTTTGTAAGATGAAAAGAGTCAAATGGATTTGATAATGCTTTTTTTAGTTGAATGAAAAAACATGTTGACTGGTTTTTATGACTTGCTTTTGTAGCAGCTTTTGACTTTTTGTTTTTTTACCTTTTTTTTTTTAAAAAAAAATTTGGGGCTTTTTTAACCCTAAAAGTCAAGTTTTTAAACAAGGGCTAAATGTTGTTTAGTTTAAAAGTTTTTTCCAGTTTCTAGAATTTGTGGAACTTGAACATGCAAAGTGACTCATCTCTACAAATTTTTGGAGACGCCACTTACTATTACAATTGAAAGTAAATGAATTAAAGTGAGAATGCAAGGATGCTAAATGTAATTTAACCATATTGTATGGAAAAAACTTCATTTTGCCTTCTAAATTATCATTCGAAAATTAATTTAACCCATGTTCTTTTAAAATATCAATTTTATACCTAATCTATTTGATTTTGGATTAATTTCATTCTATTGTCAGTTGTTGTAGACATCCAATTTTTGATCGTCCTCAAGACTTGGACATCATCGCTTGTGCACTCGATGATTGTGACTTTTTGTGCTCGTTTTAGTGCCTGAAGTCCTCAGCAGAATGCCCTATCTTTGAGCCTTCAAACCCCATCCATTTTGTGCCCTGTTTTGGACCAAAACCTTTAAGCCTGCAACCCCTGGTGGTTGCCGGCCACCAAATGAGGCTGTCGACCACCAATTGAGGCTGCCGGCCACCAGTGACCTTTTTGCAGATATTTTGTTGACAAATGTTCCAACTGTTGGCACAATGGGCTTCATTTCCATACACGCGTATGGATGGATTTCTCTCAGCCAAATGCATGTTTTTCTATATATATGGGGTCTCCTCTCCCATTTTTGACGGTTAGAAAATTTGAAATAAAAATCTCTATCTCTCTCTCTCGACATTTCTCTCTCTCTCTCTCTCTCTCTCTCTCTCTCTCTCTCTCTTGCAAATTTGTGTATTTTAGCCTACACAACCTACACTTTTGCCTACACCTCCTTAACCAAAGTTGATCATCTTTGAGCTGATTTCCTTGAAGCCTTCTTGGAGCTCTTGAAGTTGGTTTTGGGTTGAATTAGTGCCTAAAGTTGATCTTTGCTTCAAGAGGTATACTATTTCCCTTTTAAGCTTTCTTTATATACTTGTTTTTCTATCTATTCCTGCTGTTTTTGGGCCATAAAAAACTCTGTTTTGTGTTCTGAAATTGGTGTTTTAGGCCATTTAAGGTTACCCTTCTTTATTCCTTGCTTGTAAGGCTTTTCCACCTTTGTTTCCCACCTTCAAATTATCTTTTCTTGGGCTTTTGAGCATTGAATTTCAGAGTATTTTCAGTGATAAAAATCATGTTTTGAAGTCTAAAATTGGAGGGGTTAGCCTCCCCTCCTTGTGTCTTGTTTGCTAGCCTAGTTAGCTCTATGTGTTAGCTTATTTTTCTAGCTCTTGTAGCTTAATTCCAGCATGTTTTAAGCTCTATTTTATACTGCTTTGTCTCTGTTTTTTTGCTGGTTGTTGCATTTGAGTCTTGTTTTGCATGCCTCTAGTGTAATAGTCCTCACAAACTTGGTGTTTTAGGCCCTTAGGCACCACTTGTTTGAGTTGATTGCATGTTTTAGTGCTTTTCTCACTTAATTTCAGCACTCATTAATCTCTACAACCTCCCTCATTTTTTCAGTCTTGGTTTGCTTTGAGGGTTGTTTCAACCTTGGGATTGTTTAAGCTTGGGTAATGGTTTAATCCTCTTTTGAGGGTTCATTATCAATGGCATGACACCTCTCTCTTGCCTTAAACTACCACTTGTTTGACACTTCCTTCTCTTTGGAAGACTTCTCACCAATGGACTTAATTGGTTAAAGAATGGAATGGTAGATTAAAATGGGTAACTAAAAATGGAAACTAAAATTGTGCAAAGATAAGAATTGGTTGTGTTTTGATGTGTTCAATCAAACGTTAATTGAACACAAGGAAAATTGGGGCATTTCATACTCAAAGTAATGAAATGTGCCAAGTTTCCTGAGTCTCCATTGCCCTTGATCATACATGATAGGGTGATGGTCTTTTTTTAGGTCTTGTTTGTGCATTTATTAACTTGTACATCTTGGTTCCTTAGCCATCATGCAATGAAATTGCTTGGTTGATGGTTTGAGGACCAAGTGTATCACTCCTTTGAGATGTTTTGATGATAAGGAGGGATACACAATACAAACAACCTATGAGAATACCCTCTCTTTGCTCTGTTTGCTTTCTGTTGCAGCAAAAAAGGTGTGTCATCAGTGGCCGGCCGGCCATCACTGTTGGACGACAATCCCTCAATGGTAGCCGGCCGGCCACCACTTCTGGTTTGCCAGCCACCAATGAATTTTCAGCAGTGTGCTTGTGAAAAATGATAGAGTTGATCTGGAGAAGGAAAAAGTGTAAGAGTGGTGCAATAGAGGCATACAGCAGTAGACAGTGGATGTTCTTCGGGTGGAAACCGAGCATGCATAAGCCTCTCTCGCTCCCCAGGACTAGTTAATTAGTTTAATTAGTTGTAGCTAATTAGTTTACTTATTTAATTAGTTTTGATTAAATTAAATTAGCTTGTATTGTAATATTTAATTAGCTTAGCCTAGTTAAATTCTTAGCTTAAAGTTAGTTAATTAATTCAAGTGTTGTAATAATTAGTTAAGTAATTTAGCTATTTATTCGGTTTGTAATAATTAGCTTAATTAGCTTAGCTTTAATTAGTTGGTAGTTAGCTTTTATTCATTCGGACTCTCTTTCGTGAGAGCATGATGTAATAATGTGTATGTCTTCTAACCCCACGTCTTTCTCCCTTTTATTTACCCGCTTTTGATGGTTAGATTAAGGACATGTTTCAATTAGCATACCTTACGCTTGCATCCATTCATCCTGTATTGCATGCACCGAGGCTCGACGCATAATTCAAACTACATTGTCATTTCAATATTTCTTTGAATACGTGCTTAGACTGCATGTCTTGAATTAATTCGTATGTCACATTAGTAGTCGAGCCTAGTAATTGCATATCGCATGTGATGCATTAAAAATTTTGTATAGTTAGGAATCATGCATATTTTTCTAACTCTTTTGTTTATCTTAGCTTGGAGTACTAGGTGAGTTTTTAACGCTTTAGCATACTTGCATGAGTGTGAGTGATTGCCATGTCTAGCATGCTTGCCATGAGGCTAAATGCTTACTTGTTAAACTGCTTGAGTGCCTGTGGATGAAGGCTTGTTGTTTGAATTGGAACGATTCAATAAATGTACATTTAAGCCCACTTTGTCAAGTGGAAAATTCGCAAACTTTAAGCCTACTTTGTTGAGTAGCAAATTCAAACCCCTTTCGCAAAACAAACATGAAATTGAGTTGTTCTAATTCTAGCAAACTAGTCTATACTTGCTTGTGCACATCACGTAGTAATTCTAGCCCAATAAACCAGAACAAGAGCATATAATATAAATAAAAATCACATCCTGATTAGTAGAGGCCGATCTTTGATCGGGTGAGCGGGGGTGCTCAATTCATGACCTTCCTCCTCTCATACCTAAGTTCCCGAGCCGAGGCAACTTTGGTGATGACGGACACGTGGCCTTTGGCACGAGTCATGGGTTTCCTAAATTTTTCCAAAATAAAATATTCAGGTGGCAACTCTCTATCTGGCAAAGCAGTCCAATTTTGGCATTTTTTATTTAAAAATCAATTTTCCAAAAGACTTGCCAGATTTTGAACTCTTTGGTGTTTATCAATTTCACATTGCACTTATGAGATTACATTTAGAACCGCCGGAGTCCGAACTGTAGAGCTTTTTTTCAAACTTCCGAAAGGGGGCGCGAAAAAGGCGAGCTACAGTTTCTAGCGACTCTGCTGGGGAATTTAAAGAGCTTGACTTGAAATTCATGATGTGAAATTTTATCTACACTTATGTGTTTCTTTGTATTTGCGTTTGCATTGGTGCCTCTAAGTCACTGTGTTTGCCATCTACTATTCCTGGACAGTTTGTCGAAGGCTTGCTTGAAAAAGCTTGCCAAAAAGGCTAACCGGTCGCGGGCTCTGCCACAATGGGAACACAACCCTTAGATCTGGACTACTGCTATACTATTTGATCCTCCTTTCACTTCTCGATGTTAAGTGTGAGAGGTATATTAGGTAGTCTTGCTGAGGTATCCTTTTTGACCAATTGACCTAGTTGCATATCGAAAGCCATAGAAACTGTTCCAAACTAGGACAGGATGCTCACCCGAATACAGGATTGTGTGAAACCAGTTTTCTTGAATAGTTAGCTCCTGACGAAACTAGGACAGGGTAACCCTCCCCCTCATAGGGGTGTTTTGGCTCTCACTTAACTGGTATGTGCTTTTAGAGTAAAACTCTACAGGAATATGCGTATCAGTTGCGAGTTTGGGTATCAAATTTGGGCGCAAAAATCAGTGTTGAGTACAGTTCTATAGCTTTTGATTATAATTATGTGTTGTTAACATCTAAGCTGAGGTGTTATGCGGTTTTTTATTTTTGTTTTCCTTTTGCTTTATTTCTTTTTGCAAGGTAGTTTATTACAATTGCTTCAAACAGTTTGGTTAACCCCCAAGCACTCTGGACCCGTGTAAGGAGACTTTACAGATTCGGGGATCTTGTTAGGGGACAGCCTGTGTTTGCTTCACTCCCACCGGTTACAAGACGGAGGAGAGTTAGGCACAATTCACCAGTTCAGCAATCACCTGCACGCAATCAGGTTCAGTCTTCTACATCCACTCCAGTAAGAAATTATCCGCCAGTTCCAATAGCACAACATCCCCTAGTTAGCATTGAAGACTTGCTACGTCATCTTCAGCAAACCATTGAAACCATGCAGCAAGATGCTGCTCGCTAAGCTGAAGTTACAACACATCAAGCTGAAGTGATAAATAGGTTACAGTAACAGCAACAATAACAACAACAACAAGCAGCGGCTTCTGCTTCCCATGCACCTCATGTGGGTATTCCAGCACCCAGAATCACTGTCAATGTCTAAGAGAATTTGGGCAATCCAGTAGACCCCATTCCGCCGCAAGCTTCCAAGGCACCAGTTTACCAAACCGAGCCTCCGTTTGAATTCGAAATGGACCCGATTATATTGAAGGTCAACAAGCTAGAAAAGCTTTTTAAGAGGGCACAGGGTGTGAACTCAATCCCCGACATCGAAGATGGATACACTGACTCCGCAGTAACTTTGCCAGACCGATTTAAAATGCCACACATAGATCGGTTTGATGGCTCTAGGGATCCCATGGTTCATTTGCGGTTGTTCTCCGATATCCTACGGCCAATGGGCCTTACCAGACTTCAAAAGTTGTCACTTTTCGGCCGAACCTTGTCAAGAATAGCGGCTGTCTAGTGTGCAAAGCTGGAGGACTCTGTGAAGTGGAGATGGAAGGAAATGACTGAGGCCTTCATCGCACAGTACTACTATAACACACAGATCGAGGTCACCACCCATGATCTTGAGGCAACTCGATAGGAGCCAATGGAGGGCTTCTCGGACTTTGTAACGAGGTGGAGGGCCAAGGCTTTGACGATGACTACCCAGCCGTCCGAGAATGATCAGATCAGGATGGTGGTCCGCAATCTGCAAGGGAAATTATTGCAGAAGATACTTGTCCTACTGTTGTTCACATTCACTAAGCTCCACGAGATAAGAGTTCAGATTGAAGATGCAATGAAACAGGGGTTGATAATTGATGAGAAGAAGCAACCCAAGAGGCCTTTTACGCACAATTCCAATGCAACCACTAGTGGTAGCACATCTGCACAGCCATTTGATGTGAGTGTCGTCACCACTACAGCCAAGATTGCCAACCCTTTTACCAGTACAACTTCTCAAACCTCAAAGAACCAGGCCTGATCTTAAAGGGTCTGTACTCCACTCTATATGCCTTTATCCCAAGCCCTAAGGGTGCTGATCAAAAAGGAGCATCTTAAGCCATTAGAGCGACACCCACTATCTGATCCTCTTCTACTTAAACACAACCCAGCCAAATACTGTGCTTTTCACCAGCAGCATGGTCACAACATCGACCAATGCTACAGGTCGCGTCATGAGATTCAAGATCTCATCGATAACAAGGTGATAGCACTATCCCAAAAGCCAAATGTGACCACCAACCCTCTTCTGGCCCACAACCAAGTTCCCCCACCCTGGAACCTAAACCTAATACACACACTGACCATCCCATATGACCCCAACGTATATATCACCTCTTCCCACCTACCCAAACCGGCTGTGTTCATCCCTAAAAGCACAAACTTGTACATGATGGACACGTCTACACTCCAACCTGAACCCGTGGTGGTGACAATGTAGAAAAAGAGAGGTTGGCCTCGGAGGAGAGTACAAATCTACTACCTGAGTGCTCTGAGGATTTGACTGAGGCGGTGTACAATCTGTGCTTCTACATTGTGCCAGTTGACCAAGCCAAGCCGAAGTGGTATTGCCAACAACAGTGGAGGTCAATGTGGTTCGGAAGGATGGCCCGAGCCAGGGTCTAGATGATTTGACAGAGCTGGAGGAGAACCTAGACAATCTGCTCTGCAATTCCACGACAAACAAGATCAATGGGACGTGCAAATTGATTGGTTTGATCTGAATGGGTCGACAGACAACTCCGGGTGGCTTAGTGATGAGCCTGGCGAAGAAGAAAAAATTGAAACAAAATCGAAAGAGAAGAAAACGAGAATAACTGCAGTGGCCGGAATGGCTGAGGAAAAGGGGAAATTGCCAGAGAGCACCGGTATCAAGAATTTAGCTTAAGAATTGGGCGTCATGAGTACTGCTGATACAAAGCAGGAAGCCGCATTGAAGCGGTTTGTGCAAGAAAGGGATCAAGACAAACAGGAAGCTGGAAAAGCCCAACACCTTGCGAGGGATATTTCTGACGTGAGAGTGATTAGAACGGAATCGGACAATTGCTTGTCGGTTGTTGGAGGTGTATGGTGGGAAGATGATGACCTGCATCTTGCCTACACTGATGAGGATTGGGGTGAAGACCTACCAGATAATACTTGGTACTTTGAAGAGATTGACCACATGACGAGAAGTGGGCGGTATTTCAAGCCGCCGCACTTGGACCAAGCCAAAGCCTCCGGGAAAGATAAAGAGGTAGAGAAGCAGAAAGAAAAATAGTTGGAAGAAGAAGTGGTGCTTAAACAGTTAAAAAAAATTCAAGCGTATATTTCCATCTGGGGTCTGCTCATGGCTTCTCGGGTGCATCGACAAGCTGTATTATCAGCAATGGACAAAGCCAAATTGTCCATTGACACCACTCTTGAACAACTTGTAGGACTAGTTTTCCCAGGTGGTGCCAGTCCAACCCTAACCTTTTTAGAGAAAGAACTGTCGCTAGAAGGCTCAGCACATAACAAACCTTTATATATATCAGTGGAGTGTAGAGAAAAATGGGTACCAGTGGTGTTGGTCGATATTGGGTCAGCTATCAATGTCTGTCCATCTCGTACAACATATGCCATCGACCTAAAACCAGCAGATTTTGTGCCTACAGCACAAGTGATTCGGGCATATGACAATACTAACAGAGAGGTTATGGGCACAGTACAAATCCGAGTCTAAGTGGGTCCAACTCAACAGGATATTGAGTTCCATGTCCTAGATGTGCCGGCCACTCTCAATCTACTGCTAGGGAGGCACTGGCTGCACCAAGTGAAAGCTGTCTCTTCTACCCTACACCAAATGCTAAAATATCCTCATGAGAATGGGGTGGCTATTATATTCGGGAATTCGTCCATACATCCTCCGCCAGAGGTAACTACGCCTGTGCTGGAAATTGTTCATGGCGATGAGGATGTTTTCCTTTCAAAGTTCACTCTAGCTGAGGTCCGAATAGTGCAGAACATCTTGGCAATTAATGAGGGCTTGTATGTCAGCGCCCAATCAATCTATTTCATGAACAAGCTCCAACATGTGCCAGGAATGGGGTTGGGAAGAAGTGACCAGAAAGACGTCACAACACTAGCCGATGTGCCACACAATCCATATGCCTTTGGTTTTGACTATACGCCCACCAAAGAGGATTGGGCCAGGAAAAGGGAGGAGATAGCAGGCAGAGCCAAAGCTAAGCAAGCCGGGAAACGCTATGAGCTTGTTCATAGGCCGATCCGTGGAACACTGAATGGTCATTTTGTTCGGGAAAGGAAAGATTTCCCATTTTGCGGCTTTCTCGAACCTTGGTTAAACTATAAGAAGCAGCGGGTTCCTGGCTTTAAAATTTTCTTTGACTTGCAGCTGCAAGACAATGATACAGAGGAAAAGGCTGAGCCAATTACTACCGAAACTGAGAAAAGCATAGAAAATGACTCGGATAGCAACGAGCTTGAAGTAGGGGCAACATTGGCATGTCTCCTTTTAGATCCTCCAATCGACTCAGAGAGCTTGGGGGATAACCTGACTATTTCCATGTGTGGCTCGTCTTTTTCGCGCTCCCTTTCAGAAGGTTTGAAATAAAGGTCTCATAGTTCGGACTCTCGCAGTTCTGAATCTAATCTCACAAATGCAATGTGAAACTAATAAACACCAAAGAGTCCAAATCCAACAAATCGTTTGGAAAATCGATTTAGGATCAAAATACCAAAATTGGACTGCTTTGCCAGATACAGAGTCGCCATCTAAATATTTTTTGTTTTGGGGAAATTTAGGAAACCCTGACTCGTGTCAAAGGCCACATGTCTGTCATCACCAAAATTGCATCGGCTCAGGAACTTGGGTAGGAGGGGGGAAGGTCACGAATTGAGCACCCCCGCTCGCCCGATCAAAGATCGGCGTCTACTAATCATGATATGATTTTTTATAAACATTATGTGTCCTTATTCCGATTATTAAGCTAGCTTTACTATGTGATGCGCACATGCAAGTATAGACTAATTTGCTCAATTTGGAACAATTCAACTCATGTTTGTTTGCAAAAATGGTTTGAAGTTGCCACCTCAAGTGGGCTTAAAGTTACGGATTTGCCACCAAACATAGTGGGCTTAAAACATGATTTGCCACTCAACAAAGTGGGCTTAAAACTTACATTCGTTGAATTGTTCCAATTCAAACAACAAGCCTTCATCCACAGGCATTCAAGCAGTTTAGCAAGTAAGCACATAGTTTCATGGCAAGCATGTTAATCATGGCAATATTCACACTTATGCAAGTATGCTAAAGCATAAAAACTCACCTAGTACTCCAAGCTAAGAATACATAAGTTAGAAAATAATGCATGATTCCTAACTATACAAGATGCCTAATGCAACACATGCAATATGCAATTAATAGGCTCTGCTACTAATATGGCATATGAATCGATTTGATAACATGCGATTAAACACATATTCAAAGAAGATATTGAAATTGCAATGCAGTTTGAATGATGCGCCGAGCCTCTGTGCATGCAAGACAAATGAATAGATGCAAGCATACGATATGCTAATTTGAAATATGTCCCTAATCTAACCATCAAAAGCGATTTAAATAAAAGGGAGAAAGACGTGGGGTTGAAAGACATACACACACGCACGCACACTTATTACAACATTATGCACTCACGAAAGAGGGTTCGAATGAATAAAAGCTAATTAACTATGCTAATTAAGTTAACTAATTATTACAAAACTCGAAACTAATTAACTATTCTAGTTAACTAATTATTACAAAATGAAATCAAATAACTAGTTAAACTAACTAATTATTTACAACTCTTAATTAGCTACAACTACTCCAGTCGATGGTGCCGAAATTAGCACTCTGGAGGACAAGTTAGTATTCTCTCTAGTTTACTTCTATTTCAAGTTACTTCCTCTATTCTCACATACCTTTCTTCTGGCTGATGTTCCTACTTTTATAATACTCTTCTAGGACCCACCTTCTTATTTATGGAAACTCTGCCCACAGTCAGGCCGTCATTTACGCCGTATGATCCGCAACATACTCGGCTATAAAAGTAAGCTTACTCGGCCACGGCGGGCCACAGTTAGTCGGCTGGTAAGAGCTGACTTGCATTTGGCTCCCAATTGTAGCTTTTATATTCAGCTACCACAAAAATGTATCGAGACTTGAAGCAAAGCTATTGGTGGCCCAAAATAAAGAAAAAAATCACAGAATATGTGTCCAAGTGCCTTCAATGTCAGCAAGTTAAAGCTGAGCATCAGAAACCAAGAGGTCTACTTCAACCTCTCCCTATTCCAAAATGGAAGTTGGAGCATGTGACCATGGACTTCGTTGTTGGTCTACCTCGAACTCCTAGAGGTATGGATTCTATTTGGGTTGTAGTTGATAGATTGACTAAATCTGTGCATTTTCTGCCTGTTAGAACTATATTTGATGCTTATCGATTAGCCAATATATATGTTGATGAGATTGTTCGTTTGCACGGCGTTCTGGTATCTATTGTATCAAATAGAGATCCGAAATTTGTATCTAGATTGTGGAAAAGCCTGCAAAGAACAATAGGAACAGAACTGAGATTCAATACCGCGTTCATCCACAAACAGACGGGCAATCGGAATGGACAATAAAGACGTTGGAAGATATGCTCAAAATGTGTGCTTTAGATTTTTAAGGGAGTTGGGAGGACTATTTGCCACTGGCGGAATTTGCATACAATAACAGCTTCCATTCCAGCATTGGTATGGCACCATACAAAGCCTTATATGGCAGAAAGTGTAGATCACCAATTTATTGGACAGAAGTCGAAGATAGAGCCTTACTCGAGCCCGAAATTGTGCAAGACACTTCAGAGAAGATTAAAATAATCTAGCAGAGGCTCAAGATAGCACAGAGCCGGCAAAAGAACTATGCAGATGTTCGAAGAAGACCTCTTGAGTATGAGGTTGGCAACCATATATTTATTCATGTGATTCCGATGAAAGGCCAGTTGAGGTTCGGTAAGAAGGGCAAATTGTCACCTTGTTATATTGGGCTATTTCAAATTCTGGAAAGGCTTGGTACAGTTGCTTATAGGATTGCTTTGCCACCAGGATTCGAACAAATGCACAACGTATTTCATGTATCAATGTTGAGGGGTTATCTCTGAGATCCATTCCATGTAATTGATTATCATCGGATAACACTTGATGAGAATATGGAATATGAAGAATGGCCAGAACAAATCATTGACCGACAAGTGAAACAATTGAGAAATATATCCATCCCAATGGTGCAAGTAGAATGAAAAGAACACTATTGGAAGGACGCTACATGGGAAAAAAATGATAAGATGTGACTACGCTATCCACATTTGTTTCCGGACGGAGGTAAAGTAAGTTTGGAGGACCAAACTTCTTAAAGGGGGAAGATTGTGATAACCCTGTCCTGTGTTATGTTAATTAATCTTATTTTCGATTGTGATTATGTGCTTGATATGATTTGAGTGCCATTTATATGATTATATGTGTTTGTAGATCTCTATATGTTCACCGTAGGAAAATCTGTTTGATTTTCTGCTATAAAATTTAATTAAAGGCCGTTGAGGCAACAGAAACTGAAATTAACTATATTTGTGCGATTAGCGTAATTTTTAGAGCCTACGGTGAAATTTAATTAAAAATTGATTTGGACCAAATTAATTAGATCAAATTGATTGAAATAGGCATAATAACTAGCCTTAATCAAGGTTGATTAGGCAAGTATATATATAGGCCTAATTACATTTAAGCTCACCATTCTTGGAGCTCAAAATATGAGATATACACTCTAGAGAGAGAGTGAACTGAATTTAGAGAGAGAGAGAGAGAGAGAGAGAGAGAGAGAGAGAGGACTCATTCTTGAAGATTTTGCAAAGGAATTCAAGAACTAAGAGGATTAGCTCAAGAATTGGCTATAATTGGAAGAGTTGAAACTCCTAGGTGAGTAATTGAATTCAAAACCATGGGTGTGAATCTATAGTTGAGTGAATGCAAAGATATTATGAAGAATTTGAGGTCCATATGTTCATGCATGTATAGAATTGCCATGAATTTCCATGAGATTGCATGATCTAGCATAAGACATATTAAACATGAAAGATTTGTGCACCTAAGTCTACATGCATACATAATTTTGATGAGCTTCATGATTTTGAACATTATTTGTGGCACATGAAGTAGAATTGGAGTCAATAATTGACATGCATGCATGATTCACGAAGGTATGAAGCTTGAATGCATGAGTCTTGAAATTGGCAAAGAATTTGGAATGATTTTGGAAATGGACCATGATTTTGGGACAATTGGTTTTAAATTTTCTAAGTTTTTTATGTTACACAATGTTTTTCTACGTTTTGGCATTGATTTGAAAACTTTGGGGCCCTTAGGGTTGTGTTTTGAAGCTCAAACAGCTTGTTGGAAAACCCAGAATTCGACCAGTCCGCTCGAGCGAGGAAAGTCTCGCTCGAGCGTGAAAATTTAGCTCCCAAAAGTTTTGCAGAAATTGCACAGTGGCTCGAGCGGCAAACTTTACGGTCGACGCGAACCCTATTTTGCAAAGACTCCTTGCTCGAGTGTCGAGAATCTCGCTCAAGCGTAAATCACATGCAACCAATACGTTTGCAGACCAAAAGGGTCCGCTCAAGCAACCAGAGCTGCGCTCGAGCGGAGAGCCCTGTTTCAGAAATTTTGAAAAGTTACTTTATGTTTTGTTTTCCGTTCTCTTTCATTTCTAAGCACTCTTAAACATACATTGAGCATTGTGAATGAACTAAAAGGATAAGAAAGAGGCCTAAGAGAAATAAATAAATTAAGAACGAATTGAATTGCTTGTGACCCAATGTGTTATGAAATATGTAGGGTCAAGCGCAAGGGCAAATCCATCGGCAGAACACTATGAGTAGTATCTTAGTAAAGATATTTTGAAGTATGCTACTTTTAAATGCTTACTTCTGTATTAGTTTCATTGATTTATTAATTTGAATTGTGGACGAATATTCGTTATGCCATATGATCGACTAAGGCTATTGGATTGCGATTATGATTAGGATATGCTTATGATCTCAAGCATGAAATGCGCATAAACACTGATGAATGAATTAGGCCAGAGGCCATTTGACATGAATGATTGGGCCAGAAGCCGTTTGACAAGAACGATTAGGCCAGAGGCCATTTGACATGAACAATTGGGCCAAAGGCCGTTTGATATAAAGATTGGGCCAAAGGCCGTTTGATATGAATAAATTGGGCCTGAGGCCGTTTGACATGAATGATTGGGCCAAAGGCCGTTTGACATGAATGAATTGGGCTCGAGGCTGTTTGATAAGGATGAATTGGGCCCGAGGCCATTTGATATGTTTGGGCCTGAGGTCGTTTGATGTATTAGATAGAAACATGAACTGGCCTAAGACTGTTTGATATGTCTGTTACGAATTTCATTTATGTAACTTCTTTATTTTGACATTATTCATTGGGCTTTCGCTCACTCTCATTTATATGCATGTAAGTGAGCAAAGAGATGTCCAAACCTAGCCTCAGTGAAGAATGTGAGAGGAAACCAGTTTTGTGGAGTCGGCCCGATTGTCTCACACACGAGACTTTGTTTTTGTTCTTTTGTTTACTCCGTTTTTGCTACCTTGGTGAATATGTTGGATCACCTATGTATATAAACTTTTGTTTGGCTGACTACATGTTTGAAGTTCTTGGATGTACATGATGTTAATAAATCTATATATATGAGTTATTATGAAATGCTTTTGGAACAATTCTGCTATGCCATATAAACACAGCTCATTGGACGAAATTTTTAAGTCTGCTTCCACTTTAGCCCCTTATTTCTCTTGAAACATGCTTAATTAGGATTGAGGTCGTAGGTAATCTCTTGATTACTGGCCGGTTGTGACCTTAATCCATAGGGGCGGGTTCGGGTCATGACAAGAAAGCCATTTACTACTTGAGCAAGAAAATGCTGGATTACGAGACCCGTTACTCCTCTCGAGAAATCTTGTCTAGCCTTGTGTGAACTCAACTTTCTTCAAGCCACCCTTTTCGAAGAGCATCGAATTGGTCGTCCTACAGTTTAGACTCCTGTCACGGTTCTGAATCTAATCTCACAAATTGTAATGTGAGACTGATAAACACCAAAGAGTCCAAATCTGGCAATTGGTTTTGAAAAACCAATTTTGAATCAAAAAGCACCAAACATGGATTGCTTTGCTAGATTACAGAGTCGCCACCTAAATATTTTATTTTGGGAAATTTAGGAAACCCTGACTCGTGCCAAAGGCCACGTGTCCGTCATCACCAAAGTTGCCTTAGCTCGGGAACTTGGGTACGAGAGGGGAAGGTCCTGAAATGAGCACCCCCGCTCGCCCGATCAAAGATCGGCCTCTACTAAACATGATATGTTGT
>CM069916.1:78360795-78403796 GCA_036172215.1 Camellia granthamiana
GAATCAAAAAGCGCCAAACATGGACTGCTTTGCCAGATTACAGAGTCGCCACCTAAATATTTTATTTTAGAAAATTTAGAAAACCTTGACTCGTGCCAAAGGCCACGTGTCCGTCATCACCAAAGTTGCCTTGGCTCGAGAACTTGGGTACGAAAAGGGAAGGCCCTGAAATGAGCACCCCTATTCGCCTGATCAAAGATCGACCTCTACTAAACATGATATGTTGTTTTATAAACACATGTGTTCTTATTCCATTTATTAATCTAACATTATTATGTGATGCACACAAACAAGTATAGACTAAGTCACAAGACTTGGAATGAATTCAACTCATGTTTTGTTTTCGAAAATGGTTTGAAAATGCCACTCTCAAGTGGGCTAAATCGTGGATTTGCCACCAAACATGATGGACTTGAAACATGATTTGCCACTTCGCAAAGTGGGCTTAAAACTCACAATCATTGAATTGTTCCAATTCAAGCAACAAAGCCTTCATCCACAGGCATTCATGCAGTTTATCACTTAAGCAAATAGCCTTATGGCAAGCATTCGATCATGGCAACACTCACACTCATACAAGTATGCTAAAGCATAAAACTTACAGTGTACTCCAAGCCAAAACAAAATATAGTTAGAAAAATGCATGATCCTAACTATGCAAAAATGCTTAATGCAACACATGCAAAATGCAACTAAGTAGACTCGGCTATTAAAGATGGCACATGAATGCAACAATTTAATAGCATACGATAAACACGTATTCAAATAAGTATTGAAATATGATGCAGTTTGAACGATGCGCCGAGCCTCGGTGCATGCAAGACAAATGAATGATGCACGCATGCAAGCATGAGGTATGCTAATCAAAACGTGTCCCTAAACTAACCATCAAAAGCAGTTAAATAAATGAGAGAAAGACGTGGGGTTGGAAGACATGCACACACCCACGCACACTTATAACAACAATACGCCCTCGCGAAGGAGGGTCTGAATGAATAAGCTAAGCTAGCTACGCTAAGCTAAGCTACTTATTACAACACAACTAATTAACTAACTCTAGCTAATTAATTATTACAAACCGAATTGAATAACTAGCTATGCTAAGCTAATTAAATATTACAAAACAAATTAATTAATTACAACGCATGTAATAATCAACTATAATTAGCTAATAAAGCAATAAATTGGCCTCACGGCCGAGGGGGACATGCATGCTCGATTGCTTCTCTCCTAAAAATCCATCGCTTTGTCGTCGATTGCCTCTGTTTGCACTTTGCTTGACCTCTGGACATTGCACCAATTTCCAAACTGCAAA
This sequence comes from Camellia granthamiana, assembly GCA_036172215.1. Classification (NCBI taxonomy): domain Eukaryota; kingdom Viridiplantae; phylum Streptophyta; class Magnoliopsida; order Ericales; family Theaceae; genus Camellia; species Camellia granthamiana. Next base: position 78,362,111 of record CM069916.1, read on the forward strand.
AACAGGAACACTTTTGCACTAAAATTCACTGGTGACCGGTCGGCTACAAAAAGTGGTTGTCGGCCACAAACACTGGCCGGTCGGCCACTCACACTAGTCAGTCGGCTACCTCAAGTGGCCGATCGGCCACCAGCTTCTCCAAAATGTTGTTTTTGCTGCAACAGAGAACAACAGAGGCAAAGCAATGCATTTTGCAGGAAATGTATGTACTGCCACTCTCCTCGTCATTTCTCAAGCTCAAAGGAGTGTGATGCTTGACTCTCAAGCCACCAATCAATCATCTCAATGCATGATGGCCAAAGGGCCAAGCTTGTACAATGTTAATGAATGCACAAATAAGACTCAAAGAACCTCCACCCTATCACGCATGATCAAGGGTGTCGGTGACCAAGAAACGTGACACGTTTCATCACTTTGAGTATGAAACGTCCCACATTTCTTGTGTTTAGATTAACGTCCGATCCAAACACATGCAATGCAACACGAATGCTTATCTTGTTCATGTTTTACTTGGTTCAATTCTTGTTTACACATTTTAGCTTACTAATTAGTCCTTTAACCGGTTAAGTCCAATGTGAAAGTCCTCTAATTGGAAAGATGGCCTAAGCCACAAGTGCCTTGAGCATAAAAGAAGTCTCATGCTGTTGGTTAGTAGAAACCCTCAAGGGAGGATTAAAACCATTAGGCATAAATGCCTCAATTTCATGCTCAAGCCAACAAGGGGCTCAAGACCACTTTCAAAAGCAAATTGAAAAGTGAAGAATGGAGAGAGGTGGTAGACTTTCAATGCTAAAATGGCATGCTAAAGACACTAAATCATGCAATCAACATATACACAACATGTTCCGAAGTTAAAAACATGAAACTAGTGAAGAACGCTACACTAGAGGCATGCAATATCAAGCTCAAACAACAAAACCAGCTCATAATAGAGCTAAATCATGCTAAATCAGTGGCTTAAAACATGCTGGAATTGAAGTATAAATGCCAAGAAAAACATGCTCATTTGTTAGCTCGCAAACGAGGCTCAAAGCACAACTCTCAAACGCAATGAAAGAGTGATATATGTGAGAGTGTGACAGAGGTATATGCTCTGAAATTACATGTTAAATGATGCTATGACATGCAAACAACCCAAGCAAAGCATGTTAGAAGCCTTAAATCACAAAGCTAGTGAAGCCATTTACACTATAGCTATACAAAGCATGAGTCATGTGATCAAAGCAACCCAAAACAGAGCTAAATCATGCTAAATCAGTAGCAAAAACAAGCTGAGATAGAGCCTCAAGGAGGTAGAAAAACATGCTCACATGTTAGGCCATCTACACATGCAAACAAAACACAAGGAGGGGAGGCCAACCCCTCTTATTTTGGACCTCAAAACATAGTTTTTGTCACTGAAAAACCTCTGAGTTTCAGTGGTAAAAAGGGCCAAAAAGTTTGATTTAAAAATGGTAAGAAATGGTGCAAAAGCTATACAAGCTAAGGAGTAAAAGGGAGAGGCAACCCCCTAAAACAAAATAGGCTCAAACCACCATTTTTAGGACTGAAAAACAGAGGTTTTTGTAGTTGAAAACCAGCTCAAAAACAATATGCAAAGGTGGCCACACAAGTGTGCAAAAATAAGCTTAAGGAAGGTAAGTCTTATACCTTTGAAGCACGGCACTTAAATAGCCACTATCTGAGCCAAAACCAGCCTTTAACAACCTAAAATAGGTTCCAAGGGACCTTAGCCCAAAGATATGCAACTTTGATAAAGGATGTCTAGGCAAAGAAGAAGTGTATCTCTACTTCTATGCACACTCTCTTCTTGTATGCACAAAATGGCAAGAGAGAGAGAACTCTAGAGAGAGAGGAATGTAGAGAGAGAGAGAGAGATTTTAAAGAGAGAGGCTCCCAAAATTTCTCCCCCCTCAAAATGATAAATATGGCCTCCATACATTGCAAAAAGAGAGCCTCAAGTCAAAATATCTGATTACAGGACAGCTGGAGGAGAAATATCTGCAAATTCTAGGCTTTCTGGACATTTTTGGCCGACCGACCATCTTGGTGGCCGATAAGGGTCACTCTTGGCCGACCTATGGCCGGCACGCTCCATTTGTGGCCAGCACACTCCCCCAGAGGCCGACAGAAAAAACTAGTCCTGGTCCCCGACTTGAAGTAAGCATAACTCCTTCATCTGGACTCCTTTTCAGGTCATTCTTGAGCCTAAACTGAAGCCCCGGAAGTCTTCTTTCCAATGATGGTAGCCTCACATCAAAATTCCAAGTTTGATAAGAGATATCCCTCTTTTAGTGAAGACTGCTCAGTTTCGGTCTAACCGGATTGATGCCCAACTTCAACCAACCATATCTCCCTCATCCGGACACGACTTTAAGAGATTCTTGAGTGCAAAATGAAGCCCCAGAAGTCCACTTTCCAATGGCGGTAGCCTCATAGCTGAAATCCAAGTGTACAAATGGATAGGCCTGCTTTGGCCAGGGCTGCTCAACTCTCTCTCAACGATTCATGCCCATCTTCTTCCTCAACTTGGTTTCTTCCCTCTCCTCCTCTTTTCTTCAACCCCAAAACCCCTAAATAAGGTGTTTTGAAGATTTTTTCAGATATTTCACCTCTTTCATTCATTTCTACTTTGTCCTTGCTCGGTTTACCGAAAAGTGCAACATTTAACAAAATACGAGCCTCGGAACATCGTAGGAACTCTTTTTCAAAAATATTTTGAAAGAGAGGATTTTAAGGTCTAAAAAAAAAAAATTTGCTCAAAATAGTTTTAGTCCAAAAATGGGGTGTAAGGTTGGGATTTGGAGCTCCTCTTGCCGAAAAAATTTAACCGTTGCACTGAACAACTTTCACCACCAAGTAAACAATCAGTAGCGCCCAAGTCTTAAGGGCGGTCAAAAATAGGGTGTCTACACCTTGGTATGGGCTACCCAGAAGTTAAGGCACTACCTGTTAGCTCACTCTGTAATCCTGGTTTCGAGATTAGATCCCATCAAATATCTCTTTGAGAAACCAGCGCTTACGAGTAAACTAGCCTGTTGGTTGCTTCTTCTCTTCAAATTTGATCTTACATATGTTACATGCAAGTCGGTTAAAGAGAAAACTATAACGGAATTCCTAGCAGATCACCCAGTAGGGGGGGATGAAGTGGTGGAGTACTTTTTTCCAGATAAAGATATTCTACAAATAGAAAAGAAAACTTGGACGATATACTTTGACGGAGCAGCCAATCAATACGGTTATGGGATCGGTGTATTGCTAATAGCACCTAATGATTCCCATATACCCTTAGCCTTCAAACTTTGATTCAAAGTATCCAACAATGAAGCAGAGTATGAGGCGTGTATTGCTTGTTTAGAAGCCGCCTTGGAACTAGGGGCAAAAAGGTTGGACGTCATCGGGGATTCGAATTTGGTTGTGTCTCAAGCCAACAGAGATTGGAGGGTAAAAGAAGAGAACATGAAGGTTTACCATCAGGTCTTGGATATGCTAATTCCGAGGTTTGAAAAGTTAACGTTTACCCATCTACTAAGGGAGAACAACCGGTTCGTTGATGCACTAGCAACTCTATCTTCTATTGTAGACATTCCATTGGGAGTCAGGATGTGTCCGATCATTACTGAGCAAAAATACATGCCGGCCTATGAAACCATTGCCGCGATAGATGAGGCTTCATACAAGAACCAGTGGTACTATGATATCTGGAATTTCCTGGAAAAGGAGGTGTATTCGCCATAAGCAAATGCCAAGGACAAAAAGGAAATACGGCATCTGGCCGTCCAATTATCATCTGCAAAGGCAAGTTGTACAAAAGAGGCCATTTGGGAATGCACAAGCTATGTGTTGAGGAAAAAGAATCAAAGCGCCTCATGGAGGCCATCCACAGAGGAGAGTGCGGAGCCCACATGAATGGTGTAATGCTCACCCAAAAAATCCTTAGACAAGAATACTACTGGTCAACCATGGAAGAGGATTGTGTTGGTTTTGTGCAGCGATGTCACAAGTGCCAGATTCATGCCAATCGCATGAACATTCCACCGTCAAAGCTCTACAACATGACTTCACCATGGCCTTTATCTGTTTGGGGGATAGATGTTATCGACGTAGTTACGCCAAAAGGGTCAAACGGGCATGAATTCATTCTGGTAGCAATCGACTACTTCACAAAATAGGTGGAGGCTCAGTCCTACTCCGTGCTAAAAGCGTCGCATGTGGCTAAGTTCATCAAAAATAATATCATATGCTAGTATGGGGTTCCGAATGAGATTATCTCTGATAATGGGTCACACTTAAAGAAAGAGGTGATAGACTTGCTTGAGAAATATAATGTGGCTTTCCATAGTCATCAACCTACAAGCCACAAACCAATGGAGATGTCAAAGCTACGAACAAAAACATTAAAAGAATTCTGCAAAAAATGGTAGAGACTTACAGGGATTGGCCAGATAAATTGCCATTTGCACTATGGGGCTACAGAACCTCGATCTGAACGTCTAGAGGGGCAACCCCCTATTCTCTTGTCTACGAGATTGAGGCTGTTTTGTAGATCGAAATTAAAGTACCCTCGCTACGAATTATGGCCGAGTGTCAAATAGCAGAGGCATATTGGCAACAAAGTAGGTTTAGAGAATTGATGTTATTTGATATGAGAATACTAAGGGCATTGTATCATGTCCAGGGTTACCAACGCCGAATTGCTAGGGCTTTTAACAAGAAAGTTAAGTCCAGAAATCTTCAAGAAGGGAACATGGTGCTGAAAGACAACCGAGCTCCCATTTATGACCCGAGGGGCAAGTTCAAACCCAACTAGACCAGTCCTTACATCATCAAGTCAATCTGGTCAAGAGGGGTGGTTATTCTTATGGAGTTGGATGGCCTGGAGTTCTCGTAACCGATCAATATGGACAAGTTGAAGAAATACTACCCCTGAGAGGCTCGCTAGCCTAAAAACCCAAAAGGGCGACCTAGGCAAAGTTAGAGCATGAAAAATTAGAAATAAAGAAAAACTGAGGTCCCAAGGTTGAAAACCCTAAAAATGCGACTTTGGCAAAAGTTAGAGTGTAAAAGGAGAGAGTTAATACGCGAGTGAACCTAAACTGAACTACGTAAGGCCTGATTCCCGTCATTGGGATACGTAGGCAACTTCACCCTGAAGTTCAGCCGTAACTATCTCTGATTCAACTGTCCTATCAATTTTCTTGACCAAGTCATCCTTATTCATCATTAACTAGTTCGGTTGCGCCATTTATTTCGAGAAGAAAAGTTTATTACAGTGTAGAGCAGCAGTGATATGCAATCAAGGACAGTTATGATTTCTTTTGATTCGGGACTATACATCTTAAGAATCAATTTTGTGCGTGTCAAGTGGTGATCATTTCCGAAAATTGTTTTGAAAAGTTTTACTAAAAGCTGATTTCGTTCAAAATTTTACCATTTTATAACTTAGACCATTTTTGGGACCGAAAGGAAAATTTTCAGTACTCGCAACATTCTCCAACTCTTTGATTTAGATCAAAGTTTCTTTTATATCTTAAACTTGAAAAGAAAATATCAAAGTAGTAAAACTAGGGGCACAACTAAGTCAGGTGACTCTATGCCAAAGATGGCCCAATCTCTGCCTCCTCTTCAAGCCAAGCCAAACACTCCTCAAATAGGGTGTAACTGAAACTAATGGTAGTGGCTAGAATTTCTCTCGTCCTCCAAGCCGCGAGATACCGGGGCAGGTGCGAAGCATGAACCGAAAATGAAGCTGTGTATTCCACTCTCTCATCTGGACGTATCTGATCATGCCCGAACTGGCGTCTGAACCGAAGAGAAAAATAGAATACGCAATGTGTGAGGCCAATCAACTCTACACTCGACTGTCGAGACATACTGTAGCTCATCTCAACCAAATTAAGCTAGGGGCAACGCCAAGTTATGTCAGCTGCGGACCGGCTACACATCCAATTACACCATTAACCTTCTGAGGGGAAATCCACTAGCCGTTGACGAAAGAAGTAAACTCGGGCCGAGTAAATTGGGCAAGGGTTCACTACTTGTAGTTTATCCATAAGCCATACCTAGGGAGGGACGAAAAATAAGAGAGATTAAAGAATAGAGAGGTGTACGATGAGAGAAAAATAAGGAAAGGGGTTTTGAGAGAAAAACAGAGAATGAGTGTTGAGTGGTGTAAGATTTATAAATCAGAAGGGTGGAAAAGAATACCTGGAGAAGTAGTGAACTCCTATCAACTGGGTGGTCTCTCCTCGACGGAAAGCATCTAAACTAGGGGTGAGCAGCGGATATACCGATTCGCCAAAACCGACTGAACCGAACCGATCCGCCGCATTTTGGACGGATGTGTGATGACGAGCGAACGGTTGCGGATTGATTTTCTCCAATTTGCCAATTTGGCGGACAGATGGCGGATTTGAGATTCCTTTGGCCACAACCGAACCGCCAAACCGCGAACACCCTTAGTAATTTATAAGACTTTGTGTTTTCAATTTGTTTAAATATTTTGTTTGTGTTTTCAATTGAAAAAAAGTTTTTAACTTGAATATATTTTTTGAATTGAAAAAAATAAACGTATTATTTATCTATATTTTTTGGTTTTTAAATCTAACTCTAAAAGTAATAAATAGAAAATATGATATATGGTGGTTAGTTTTTGTTTTCAAAAACATATATAAATGTAACAATACAGAGACATACAATCTCTACTATTACTCTGTTCATGGTTTTGGTGGTTTGAATTGTTTTTATATTTTAAGAACAACAGATGGTAATACTTTATGCGGATGAGGTATGCTGTAATTGTAATATATGGATGAGACATGCAGTGATTGTGATATTCTAAAGTTTCAAACTTTCTTTCTTTGGATGAGGCATGCAGTAATTGTAATACTTTTTTAAGTCATTGACTGTAATACTCTTTTCTTTTTCTTTTTTTTTTTTTGAGGAAGTGCACAAGTTGAACTATGTTGAAAATTTATAAAATTTCAAACCGCCAAACCGATTCGCATCCATCCGCCAAACCGCCAATCTGCTCAATCCGCATCCGCTGGATTGGCGGACGGATGCGGATTGATTTTCTCCAATCCGCCAATTTGGCGGACGGATGGTGGATTGGAAGTTCCGTGGCCGCAACCGATCCGCGCCCACCCCTAATCTAAACCCATCAAGGTTTCGGCCAGTGCCAAACCCATGCAACTCTTACCCTCTTTCAGACGTTAAGCCACTTCGATCAATCGGATGCTAGCTCCGCCGAAACTAGGGGCACGGAGGAATTATGCAAGAAGGCATAAATAGAGAGCATATTGCTGGTGGCCTCACCAAAAAAGGTCACTCCTATCTCCAACGGCGGAAAATCGATGAACTAAACTGAGGATGTCTAGCTCCTCATCATGTGTCAAAGATCGAGCCTCATGTAATGTTAACCCACACATCCGTCCCAAAGCTTGGGCATGGCCAAAACAGGGCTGCAGTACGATTTCTTAGTCGCGCCGGGACTCCATCAAAGCTCAAAATTCCTCGAGTGTCAGACACACTTCTTGGGATCCGAATTACAACACATGTATGATCGGATTCCAACATCAAACGACAGCATAGAGGAATGGAAAACAAAGAGAAGTTTAACTCAGAGGAAAAAAGGCATTTAGGCCAAAATTGCGAAAATTCACCTTTTCCGAGTCGTCCAAAGTGGTTATCCAGTCTCAGAGCCTATTGTTGCATGTCTCTACCTTGAGAGCAAAATATTAAAGATTTGTTATTCTACCAAAACAACAGCATGGGAGCATCATTAATAGAGGATGAGAAGGAGCAGTGCATGATAGCTAGGTAGCACTGACCGACCTCACACTAATGCCCGGCCGTGCCTATTTATGCCCACCCAGGTCTAAATGATGGCTCAAATTAGTGCAGTTGCAGGAAAAGCTGACCTTCGCCTTGATGTACCACAGTTGTATTTTGAGTCTTGTTTTGATTGTACCAAGTGTTTTTTAGTGTTTTCGAGTTGTATTTATTTTGTTTTCCTGTTATCGAGTTGTATTTCACATTTTGTCCAGTTATGGGTTGTTATCCAATTCAAGAATGAATGCAAGAGCAGATATTCGTTGTTTTAAGTCTTATGTGAAGTTACCATGCAAGGGTTATGCCATTCATCATATGTCATTCATTACATTGTGCAAGGAGATCATTCAAAAAAAAAAAACTTGTCTTTTATAACTAACGGGTCCAACCCCGATCATTGTTTTACAAGGCAACAAAACAAAAGAAAATCCTTCAAAAAACAAACAAAATGGTCTATCTGAAGCTAGTCTTTAACTACAAAACAAAGACAAAACTAAAACTAAAACAAAATCGCCGCCCTCATCAGTAACCCATCCTCACCCTCTTCCTCCTCGGCTGCGGAGGAGGTGCATCACTGTTATCGCTGAGGCTACTGGACTGCAAGTCAACCTCCTCTCCCTCGTCCTCGGGGGTCGTAGACCCGTCAAAAGACTCCTCAGAAGGTGAGCGCTACCTCTCTCGGTCTCTCCCTCGATTGGCTCCCCCTCGGCCTCTCACTAGGCCCCGTCTCTGTCTACTGGCTGGAGAAGGTCCTGTGGGCACTGCTAGTGCCGGATCAAGCTGAAAAGAGTACAGGTATCAATATGGACTAACAGGAGTATAAACAAGATGGCAACAATAGTGAACTACAGATAGAATGTACCTCGATCCCATGGGTGACTAAGGCGGTCGTTGTCGAAAAATCTTTATTTTCCAACAATGTGTTTTACCGCTCGGGTGGTAAGTATGCTCTCAAGCGAAGTGACAGGTGAAAGTTGGATAGCACCGCCTTTCTAGACACATCGCTCGAGCTGTTTTTGCGACTTTGGATTCTCAAATGCTCATTTCAAGGTTTAATGCTTCCAAATTTCTCTCAGAATATTGAAGAACAATAGTTCTATCATCTAGAGAGTTGTTATTGGATTTCCCTTGATGAATTGATGATGATTGTTGCACATCTTGGAATTAATTGAATACATCAAGAGGTTTTGATTGAATCCACCTTCCTTAGCGTTCAACCGGTGGAATCCAAGCTGAGTTGGAGTTTGTGGATTCAAACTCAGCAATGAACAATCCTGAGTGGTAAATAAAGATGTTCAAGAGTCTCCAAGTGCTTTTGTGGATTCATAGGTGGTAAGCTTGGTGAGGTCTTTTGTAATCTTCATACTTTCTTCTTAGTATATTTGTTCACATTGGGTCATGATTTTTTTATCACAACTAGAATTGTCCAATTGTAATATTTTTCCACGTTAAATTTTTGTGTCACATTTGTTGTTTGCTCAGAGATAAATCTGAATCACTTTCATATTGACTTGATGATTTAGATTATTGTCTAATTTGAGAATTGTTATTTGAGAATTGTTATGAGCATTTTGGATATATCACAGGTCCAGTTTCAGCACACAACTTCGGATTGCAAATTGGATTTAGGCTGGCTTGAACAATTATCAGCTGAGTTTAGATAATCGCTTACGTTTTCGAATTTGCTTGAGTTGCACCTTTACCTATGATGAACCCACAAGAGTCTAAGAACACAATCTAGTCTTCTCTTCCAGATGCTCCTTCAACAAATCACTCATTTAAAACTACAAGGTCCCGATATTATTAGGAATGATTTTAAAGTGCTTATGACATTCGTCTGTAATATTTAAGGCCAACTCATTTCTTACCTTTAATCACCATTTGTCAGCACTAACTTGCACAATTGAACACAACCAATTAATAATTAATAATTATACTAATGTTGTCGGATGGCCGGTCCATGTATGGTGTACTATAAAATTTTTAAAAAATGAATTATAAATATAATTTTTGTACAAAAAATCTTACCACAATGATGTGTCAGTGATAATATTAAAATAATAAGTCACTCTTACGAATTTTTCCATTTGAAATGAACAAATATAAAGTTGATATATCATTTTGTATAAATATTATGTATAAATTTGTATTTATATATCATTACTCTAAAATTTTACAACTATATCTAATGTGAATTATTGTATGAGTTAAAATTTTGTTGTCTTTGTAGTCATCGACCACATTAAATTGTTTAATTTACATGCAAAGCAAAATTTTGGTAATCTAATTCAATTATGTTCATGGAGGACTTGGGTGGCTGCAGTGTCCCTTGCACATAGGGCTGCAATCGAGCCGAGCCGAGCCGAGTTTTATAATTTTCGAGCTCGGCTCGACTTATTTTTAAGGTGTTCGAGCTCGGCTCGAGCTCGTAACGAGTTACAATATCTCGGCTCGAGCTCGGCTCGTCTAAAATTCATTAAACTCGAGCTCGACTCGTAATGGCTCGGTAAGCCAAAAAAGATTCAAGCAAGCCACAAGCTAGCCCTCTGCATACTTATATAGACTTTTGTCCAAGTTAAAATGTATTCTTCAACCGATGTGGGACTTCTAACCAAGACACCAAACGACGTCGTTTGGCTTGGCACAACATTACCGTCCCTTCTTTGAGTTGAGTCCCACATCGGTGGGGAAGGAAAAAACTCTTCTATCCAAAGGCTTATAAAGTCATGAGTTGGCACTAGCACTCAACGAAAAGCATTGCAATGGCAAACGTTTGAATGTTTTTTATATTAAAATAATAAACATCAATAATGATGGTTGACCGCCCCAGTTTAAATATATTAACTGTTAAGTATTTTAATATAATAAATATAATATAATATATAAATATTTTATTATAATATATAATATATAATATGTATATAAAATATAAAAATATAAATTAATATTTATATTTTTAGCTCTGGCTCGCGAGCCTAATCGAGTCGAGCTTACTATTGTTCGAGCTCGGCTCGTTTATTAATCGAGTTTGAAAATTAAGCTCGAGCTCGGCTCGTTTATTAATCGAGCCGAGTTCGAACGAGCTTTAACGAGCCGAACTCGAGTTTGTTCATGAACAGCTCGGTTCGTTTGCAAGTTGCACAGCAGCCACTGCTGTGCAGTTAAATGAGTCCATTTCAAAGTCCATTTTGATGATCTGAACCGTTCACATTTTAGAGTATATCGAGTAGAATATACCTACAAAAAATCAAGTTAATCAGATATCGTTAACCCTTTTATCTACTCACATTTGTATTCATTTTAAAACTTTAAATCGCAATTGTCATTTATTTTTGTATATACAAATATGAGTAGATGAAAGGGTTAACGATATCCGATTAACTTGATTTTTTTCAAGTATGTTCTACTCGATATATTCTAAAATATGAACAGTTTGAATCCAAATGAACCCCGAAATGGGCCCATTTGACTGTAGAGCATAGCTGCAATCCAAATCCGTTGGTGGAGGGTTGGACACCAAATGAGCCAAACTGAGAGGTGCCAGTGTTTCAGATTCCAAAACACAAGAACTTGAAATTCCAAATGATCTATAAAATGTGTTTTGTTGTACTTAGTTTTTAATTTTTTAATTTTTTTAATCTAATTCCTAAATTACAAAATGTGAGTTTAAATAGTCTTAGCGCTAACGTTATCTAAATTAATAGGAGATGGGGTATTTTTGAAATTTCACAAAAAAATAATTGTAACAAAATTATAAGATTGAGGACTAAAATTAAAAAATATGCATATTTTGGAGATCATAATGCAATAAAGTACATAATTTAGGGACCAAATTATAACGAAGTGTATACTTTAGAGATCATGTGTGTATTTTGTCCATTTGATTTTGTTGAAATTTTGAATAAAATTCTAAAAATACCTAAACTCTTGTTAATCGATTCTGACAGCAAGAACATTGTTGACCATTTAAAACCATATTTTGTAGTTCGGAGACCAAATATAAAAATAAAAGATAGAGTACTATTACAACTTCATACTTGGGAATTATATAAATGTATGTTAACTTGTTGAGAAATTCTAATATACATCCTTTTAAAAATAGTATACCATGCACTTCTAGTTATGCTATTTTTTTTTTTAGTTATAACATTATTTTAATTATGACTTATGAATTTTTTAATTATACCTTATGTTGTGTTTAGTTATGATTTTTTTTTTTTTATAACTCAAAAAATTAAAATTGTACTTTTTTTTTAATTATAAAATACATATGACGCACACATGTCCCTAACTTATTTGTTTTCTTAGCAAATCTCTTTGTCCAACTTATTAGTGTTTGAAGTAGTCTGTTTTTGCCTTTTCTCTTTTTTTTCTTTTTTTAGTTAATCCTTGGCCAAATGACAGAGTATATATAAAACTAAAGTTAATCTATCTAAGAAAGCCGTTCTTAATTTTTTATTCTTCCAATATTTAAATTATTATTTTCTTGTGACCAATAAAACTTTATTGCTCTAATATTGAAATTGAAGTTTTGAAGAAATCAACCTAACTTCAAACCAAGAATAGAGAGAGCATCCCTCAAGCATTATATTAGCTATTAAGATATGTTAAGGTTAGCATATGATTGGTCTATATTGTTTGCATTTTCCCACTTTCTATTTATTGGCTTCTCACTAACATTTTGGCTTGAACTGACATATGATTGGGTGTCTTTTTTGGTATCAACATAATTGGAATTAGAAGGGTATGTTATGACTTTTTTGCTCTTGCTCTCTCAAGTTAACATATACTGAATCATCTTATATCTAATTTATTTTATTTTGTTTGCATTAAAAGAGAGAAGAAAAAAAAAATCTTGCAAATTTTGGAATCAATAGGCTTGCAGACCAACTCAATTGGCTCATTTAAAACTCGTTGAGCGTGATTCGCTTATCATATAAATAAATTCAAATTCAATTTTTAGATTCGTTTAATAATTAACCTAAGTTTAAACAGATTCAAGCTTTGTTCGATAAGGCATGGGAACATAGATAATGAATTAATATTTATTTTTAATAAATATCAAATTGATTTTCAATAATTAATTTTTTTTATTTTCTACTTGTGTTTGATGTTTGTGTAAATTTACATATTTGATTAATAAAATTTATTAGGGACAATTACACACACACACAAAAAAAAAAAATAGAGTTTAACTATTTTGAACAAAATAAATCCTAAATTTTTAATTTTGTCCATTTAAATTATAATTTTTTGATTTATTTTCAATTTAAACCATTTTTCTACTTTTGGTAACTAAAACTGATGAAAAAAATAATATTTTAGTTATTAAACTCAATTTAGATATACATAAAATATCTAAAGTACCCATTTTCATTGAGTTTAATGACTAAAATACCATTTTTTTCATCAATTTTACTTAACAAAAATAAGCAAATGGTTCAAATTGAAAGCAAATCAAAAGTTCAAATTTAAAATTGACAAAATTAAAAAATCAGAGTTTATTTTATTAGAAGGGTCAAACTCTAAGGTTTTTTTTGTAATTTTTCCAATTTATTATTAATATAAGCATTATTTTATATTTTGCTTAAAATTTCTTTCTTTTTTTTCATCTTAATAAACAAATTAATTTAAGTTTTTTTTTTTTTAACCCGAGCTCGAACTCAACTCATTTATGTAATCAAGTTGACTCGAGCCGATCTCAAGTTTCTCAAATATTTAACAAACGAGTCGAGCTTGAGCTCAAACTTATCTAATTCTTAATAATCAAAATTGAGCACCTAAATTTGCAGTCTTAGGAACTAGGTGCCCCCTATGGAAGACTAATCCCTTGTCTAAGGCCTAATTTGATAACAGATTATTTTAGTAACATTTTAGATTTTTTTAGTTAAAATATGAGATAAAAAAAATTAGTATGTTTAAAATAATTTTTAATTTTTTATGAAAAGATGTGAAAAATATAGAAAGAAAATAAAAATTTTGACCTTTTAATATAATTTATTAACTTTTTAATTATTTTAGTAATTTCTTAATTTTTAAACTAAAATATTGAGGTGTGAAAGGTGCCCTATGATGAAACTTTGTTCCTACGAGTTACTGTTCTTTCATATGATGAAACTTTTTGACTTCATCATACATAGATCGAGAGAAAAAGTCTTAAAATAAGAAAATCGAAGAGATTAGACAAATTATCCTCTCCCAACATAGTGGCCCACTTCTTTCATTTATGGAGTTGTTTGGAATGATCTAAATAAGTATATTTTTTATCTTTTTACGAAAAGATATGTACAAAAGTAGAGAGGTGATGTGACGAAAAAAAGATAAAAATATGAATTATTTTAAGGATGCCAAACTTGGCCATATATATAATGCATATCAATTGTCCAGATCCATGGATGTGTGTATAGATGTGGATGTATGATGAGGGTATTTTGGACCAAAAGAAAAACCAACGGTAGCATTTTGAAGTTCAAACTAGGTCAAAGTTGAAAGCAAGCATTAAAGAAAAACCTCCAACCATCCCAAACTATTATTAGATGATATATATACATAGAATAAAGAATCGTAGATTGTGTCCTTTAGCAGTTGAAGCTTTTGCTACTGCCAAACATATTGATGGTTCTTATGCATTATACAAGAAAGAGATTGAATAATTAATGCTGCTGTTGCCTAGGATCATTATATTACTCCACACACCCTTTTATGGTTTCTATTTATTTTTTTATAGGCAGTGGCTTTGGTCCAGTCCAAGATCGGACTGGACCGTGTTGTTGGGCCCGTGGGGGTCCACCACGGGTCCCGTTTTGATAATCTAAATAATATTAGGTACCATTACATTTACTTTTTAGATTTTTCAATTTATTATTGAACTAGTGCTGGAATTTGTCTTTGTATTGAACAAAAAAAAAAAACCAATAAAGTATAAGCCTACTTCATCTTTTACCTGAACCTTTGAAATTTAACCATCATGTTTAACTTAAACTTGTAATATTACTCTATGGTCATATTTGTTTTCTGGATTAGACTGATTGAGATTATGAATACAATGAGGTTAAGTGATAAAATTATTAGTATAGTAGTATTAAATTCAAGATATAAGGGATAAAAATTGTTTATGTTTTAGAGTGATGGTATCAATTGATTGAAATTAAATTTATAAAATTACTAAGGTTTCGTTTGGGAAGAATGGTTGAGTTTGGGGCTATTTTAGCCACAAAAAGACAAAATAGATTTTTTAGCCCAATAAAATAAAATATCACATTCAACTTATAACCATTACATTCTTTCTCGCACAAAAAGTCAAAAAAATCAAAAAGCCCTTTCCAAATGAGACTTTTTAGCTCCAGGTTAAAATAACCAAAAAGCTAAAAAGCCAAAAAGCCAATCCACTCTCCAAACGAGCCCTTAAATGTTTTCATTACATAAAATGTGACTTGTTATTTCTGTAAACTGTGGACGAAATAGTTTTCCACCGCAAATCTCATGAAATTGGATTAACAATTGGGAAATTCTATTTGCACAACTTTTTTCTCACTACAGACCATTACTTAGTGGTATTTTAGGAAGATGATAAAAAACAAATTTTTTGCTTTTTACCTATCTTTTTGGGAGTGATTTGGGAAGTTGGTAAAAAGTTACTTTTTTTTTAATTAATATCTATTTATGGTGTCACATCACACTAAAATGACTAAAATAACCTCACCAAACTTTAAAAAAATTACATTTTACCCAAACCCACAAGATATAAACATTGAGGGTAGTTATGTAATTTTTCAACCTACTTTTGCTACTTCCCAAATGAGCAAAAAAACGCAACTTTGCATTTTGCTGTAGCCACAAAACGTGGCGTTTTGCTCACACCCCAAAAGAGCCCTTAGTTAACACCTGTAATATTTTCAAATTTTGATTTTTTACTCAAAATACACCACAATGTTCCTTTGTAACACCATATGCATACCACATTCACCATCACTCCACACGGTACATTGAAGACACTGAAACTGTACATCACCAGCATTGAATGGCTGAACGGCACCGCCATATTGTCATCGTCGAACTTGTTTATTGAGGGGAACCATCGAATTGTTGTCACCATACCTATTGGGCAAAGATCTTTGATTCTCACCTTCGAATATCTCACCTCCGAATCTCACTTAGTTTGGTTGTCTCCATTTGATTTCAATTTAGTTAGCAATTCTCACATTTTTATAGTAGTTTCGATTTCGAATTTGGTTTGGCATTGATTGTTTGAAGATAATATTATTGTACAACTAAATAAAATTGAACAAATTAAAAACATCTAAACTATTTATGTTGAACAAAATTAATAAGTTCAAGCTTTTTATACTAAACAAATTCAACTTATTCGGACTTATTATGTTCAATTTTTTATGTACAAACAATTTACAGTTATTCGGCATTAAATTTGAACAAAATAATTTTGTTAAGATGTAAATATTCGAACATTGTGAAAATGTTCAACTCTAATTATCCGAATATGTATCGAACAAAAACGTCTCAACAACTATATGAACAGAAAAAACAAATAGAAAATACTATAAGCAATAAATTTAATTTTTTGTTGTTGCATTGCTCCAAATCAACATTTTGAGTGCCATTCATGGTGTCAAATCTTCAAATATGATTGATTTGAGTGTTCCTAAAATCCTTAATCTTCAAAGACGACAACACTTTTGAGTGAAGGGAGGAAGAGAAAGACAAACTTGTTTACAAGAATCGAAGGTTATGCCTACCATTTTAGTTGGTATAGCTATACCTAAAAGAAAAATTTGCTGCCCCTTCCCCTTTTTGTCAATGTTGCCAACTCCCAAAATACTAATGTACCCCCGTGTATATAGTTGCCCAACTACTTTCTTCCTCCAACTTCTTTAGCCACTTCTACATATGTCGTATTTGGGAGAGGTTGCTTAACAGAGAATAGAATTGAGAAGGGAATTTATGCCGTGATAACTGGGCCTAGCTATATTATGCTCTTGTTATCGGGCAGGCTAAGGTCCTGCTTGTTTTAGGTCGTGCAGTGAGTGTCTAGTCGGTCAAACGCGCAGCGTGGTTTGACCGGCCAGACCTGATCCAAGCTGGGTTTATTAACCGAGCTACTTTCCAGTGGCATTAAAAATCGGACTGAGTTACCTAAGAGGATCAGTCAAATGAAATTGGATTCAACACTTTGACCGAGCTAAATGAAGAGTTGCGCTAGATTTGCATAGCTTTGCATGTTGCATGGTTGAATCAAATGTTGACAAGATTAATGTAGTTTGGTTGCTCGGCTAGAAGCCATGTAAAGAGTTAAACCATATCACTTGGCTTGCAATGAGGAGGGTGTTAAAGAATGGGCATTGTCCTTTAAGAATATGATTCCTATGAGGACTTTATGATGAGTAATTAGAGTTCTATTAGGATTGTGCCATGCAAAATTTATAAAAACTCAAATCTAACCTAATTCCAGGTTTTGCAATTACTATTCCTGAATTCATAGAGTTTTTTCTCCTTATTGGTCTTATTTGCTAACTTAAGTATCGGAGGGGTTTTCGACACACACCCGCCAACTAGCTCACATTTGTGATTTCAGATTAAACGGCGACGTTCGGAGAAGAGCAAGCTTGATCAACAGAATTATACAAGTGAGGATTATTTCGTACTCGTACAAGAATGATGTAACTTGTTGATAATGAAGGATATTATAAATATCGTGTGTTAGATTATAATGGAAGAAATGATGGGTGATGGAAGATGGTGATGATAAAGGA
Source organism: Camellia granthamiana (assembly GCA_036172215.1). Taxonomy (NCBI): domain Eukaryota; kingdom Viridiplantae; phylum Streptophyta; class Magnoliopsida; order Ericales; family Theaceae; genus Camellia; species Camellia granthamiana. The sequence goes on from CM069916.1 coordinate 78,379,711, forward strand.
TATATGTTTGCAAATAATAGTGTGTAAAAAGAGTTTTGTGTTTTGAGGTCATATTCTTTGAAGAGATTGTACTGTACACGTTTGTCCCGTTAACGAAGGATTTACAAATAGTGAATACAAAAGTGCCACATAAGCCTAAATACTCTATCATCGTGATCCCATCTTCTCTCCAGCCATACCACCGCTAAACGGCTCTTCTTTTTTTCCTGCAAGAACAATTATTCAGAGATCATATAATTGATGATAAGTCGAAGGAGATCTTGTACAAGAAACAAATAGGGCATTCCATATTATCACTTTTTTACAATATTGCAAACTCATCACCATTTATAATGTGCCTCTACAAGCAACAATCAATCAATAATTAGAAATTCTAAGAAATATAGTTTGATTTGAATGATTATAACTAATAATTGTTGAAAGAAAATGCAGAAATGGCAGTGATTGGTGAGAGATGGATGGAGAATGAGGGTGCAGTCGATGGTGGCAGCGACGGCTCTAAGAGAGAGCGATGGTGAAGCAAAATGGGAAAAGAGGACACAGTGGTTAGTGGTGGTTAGAGGAACAGAGGGAGGGAAACCGACGGTGTTCAGCGATTTGTTGCTGGAAGTGAGGAAATGAGTTGCGATAGAATGAGAGAGAGTGCATAATAAAATTTTGATGGGGTTTGCAAGTTTGCTAACTTGGCCTCTTTTTGTTGGTTGTCCGTAAATTATGTATTTATGACACAGCTATATAAAATTTCTTCTTTAAATTGGTAGAAAACACACAATTATTGCCTTTAATAGTCATTTTATTTGAGAATATTATTATAATAATACTTTAATGTTATAATAGTGTATACTAAAAAAAAATATGATGGGTAAGCTCCCATTTGGGATCCTTGTTGGGGCTATTTTAGCTATATGCAGACAAATTAGTCTATTTCACCCATATGAGACAAAACTCATCATATGCTGTCTAAAGCCTTTTAGGCAACATTAAAATTACCAAACTACCCCTAGTTTGATTCCCTTTTTTGTCACACACTGCTACAAATCTAGCACACACCCATTCTCTCAATTAGGGCACCATTACACAAAAAAGGAGGTGATTTCAACAAATCCTTCACTGAAGAAGAAGAGCCACGGTTGCTGTACACATCTGAAGCCGATCAGAGTACAGATCGACCATCGAAGAGCAATTGTCGAAGGCCGATCGAAGTGCAGATCAGCCGTTGTCCCCTGATTGAAGAGCAACCATCGTGTCCTCATCACAACCTAGGACAGTAGCTACGCACATGGTCAAAAAATGAAAAAAAGAAAATTCAAAAAGAAATAAAGTGATGCTCAAGGGCATTTTCATAATTTGACATATGAACACATCATCACCAAGTCAAAAAGTAAAAAAAAAAAAACCAAAAAGCCTATCCCAAACGAGGCTTTTTAGCCTCAGGCTAAAAAAGCCAAAAAGTTAACCAACATCCCAAACGAACCCTAAATAGAGTTTCCCTTAACTATTTTTACCTCTCCTTATGAATGGTAATCCCCACCCTTTGAGAGAGTTGTAGTCTTATAAGTAACGCTCCGAAATAAACACAATATATCCATCTCATAACAATCAATAAATAACAATATAAATGAATTGATAAGCTTTTATTAATCAGAGTTTGATATACAAAAGGCGACACATGCGATATACATTCATAAACAGTACATCCTGAATCTATAGCATGTGTTACAAGATAGTGAAAAGAAATTAAAGCTAAACAGATAATCATATGCCCTAAAGGCTTGCATCTTTCCAAGACAATGCTTGGGTGCATCAAAAGTAAGTCTTAAGCTTAATACAGATAAAGCCCTAGGCTTGTGCAAAATTAAATACAAAAATAACAACACTGAGCCTTCAACTCCACAAACCTCCCAAGTTAAGTCCTTGATAGAGACATATCATCAGCACCTGAAAAATGGTTTTTTACACAGAGGGTGAGTTAAAACCCAGTAGAAACACTACACCACAATGTATAAATCTTAACAAAGCCATAAGGTTTTATACATATGCAATACCAGTTCCAAAACATTTATAACATTTTTCAAAAGCCGTGCTATGCCAGGTTTATATCACAATTCTCAAAACTATACCCTTTACGATAGAAAGTAGGGGGGAATCTCAAACCAATAAAACCTTTCACGGATATTTGGTCCATTAGAAATCGTCAATCGGCACCTATGTAAACGTAGCCTATACAAGCTCTACTATTGCCATTCTACGGATATTTCGTCCGCAGGAATTGGCACCTATGTATACACTCGTTTTTCAGGACTTTCACTCTAGACACACTAGCCAACTTAATTTGGTAATACACACATCTTTCTAACGTTCACCTATTTTTCTCAAAATCATATACATTTTTAATGTATTAAATAAACAACAATGTTCAATGCACATGGATGAGAAATTAGTATTAATTCACTTAATTCTCATGCAATTTCTACAACACTCATAAGTATCCTCCACCGATAACCCAAACCAAATATCTCTAAACAGATGAATAAATTTCATTAAAGATACGCTTTTCCAAAATTTCAAAATGAGAGTGATAATACATATTCAACTCCGCCATCATTATCAACATTACTTCAATTTCATAATTCTCAACATTAATTCCATTTTCTTCTTACAATCTCAAACATTCACATTTTAGCGCAAAACCTCTTTCTCTTTGAAAATCAATTTCAATGTAGGAAATACCTCATATCAACATATATCAACTCCAATTTCATACCCACAAGCTTTTTCAAGAAACCATTTGAAAACCCCTCTTTTTCTTTTTGATTTCGAACCTTAGGTTTTACCAAAAACCCCTAAACCACTATAATCTTTTGAAATAATAAATAACTAAGATAAAACTCATACAAAAGTGTGGAGAATCTCTATCTCAAGCTTAGAAGATGATTGAGAGAGTAAGGAAACTTCAACAATGCCGAAACTCAACTTTGTTCGGATGAAAATGAAGCTCTATGTGAGCTCTAACTTCTTCTCAAAGAAAATAAGGTAGAGAAATCAATGGATCTAGTTGTTTTAGAAGAGAGAATGTGAGTTTTAGAGAGGGAGAGTGTAAATCTAGGGTTTTTAGAAAGTTTAGAGAGAGTGAGGAGTGAAAAAGTGATGTAAAAAATGACTATTACGGACTGATATACGCGCAGACCGCTTGAGCGCAAGAAGTGATGCTCGAGCGTAAAACACAAAAGATGTGACCACTCGAGTGCAAGAAGTTGTCGTTTGAGCGTGAAATACAAACTCCCAGTAGTTTTACAGACAGAAGACCAACACTTGAGCGCAATAATAGCCGCTCAAGCCAAGACCGCTCGAGCGTAAGAATCTTCGCTCGAGCGAAGAATACCAATTCTCAGTAGTTTTGTAGACCTGCAAAAGTATTGAGAGTTTACAAAGACTGCTCGAGTGTAAGAAGTGACGCTCGAGCGTAGAAGCGACGCTTGAGCGTAGAAGCAAAATTCTGGATAACAAGTTTTTGAAAAAACAAGGTACCAACCTGTTCCGAACGCAACCAACACAACCCAAATGCCAAACTCAAAGGGGTATAAGGGAAATAAGACATGGATAACTATATAAAAAAGTGAAATTAGGATCTAAAACATCAAATGAGTCGGGTCCAAATCAGAAACACTATATTATGAAATTGTCAGTCTCATATCATTTTATGACAACCAAACATGATTTCAATGAGATCCACGAGTTATTTTCAACCCACTTCTTAGAGGCCAAACAACATTGAACTTTACCACTATCACCACCATTAGAAATCCAATCCACTAAGTACTCGTTTGGTAATGACTTTTTCAATTGATTTATTAAATTTTTTAACTTTTTTAACCTAAGACTTTTTTGGTTGTTTGGTATTCTTGTTTGGCTTTTTTAGCTCTTTAGCTTTGTTTTGGCAAATTTTTTTTGTCCTTTTGTGATTTTTGGCTTTTTGACTTTTTTTGTTATTTTATGATTTTTTAGGCCTCGTCTGGGAACATATTTTTTTAGTAATTTTTTGACTTTTTAGTTAAAATATGATGTAAAAAAAATTAGTATATTTAGAATGATTTTTTGACTTTTTACGAAAAGATGTGCAAAAAGTATAGAGAAAATGAAATTTTTTGACTTTTTGGTATAGATTATTGACTTTTTGGCTTTTTTAATAATTTTTTGACTTTTTAACTAAAAAAATCACTTGTCAAACGAGACCTTAGCCAAACACAAAAATCAAACGACCCCTGAGTTAGTGGATTCGTCAATTTAATTTGATTAATTCGTATTTAATTAAAATGAATCCGCTTGAATTTGTTTATTAAACAAGCAAGTGGAGTTAAATTTTTTTAATGTTTTTTTCTAGTTTGTACGTCTGTTTACTTCTGAGTACAAACACTCTATTTTGGAAGGTGGTTTTTTTTTTTTTTTTTTTTCCCTTCTGCTTATTTACTTATTATGAAAAAAAAAAAAAAAAAAAAAGAAAGAAAGAAAGAAGAAGAGTAAAGAGGTGATATGATACAAATAAACCAAAGTTACTTTTTTTCTGCCTTTCCAAAAGAGGCCTTTTAATCATCCAAACTTTGTTTCAAAAATTCTATTTGCGCCTGTTTGAAAAATATTTCGTTTTCAGTTTATATTTATAAAAAATTTAAAAACTATCATAAAAACTTATTTGATAATTTTTTTGATTTATAAATGGTTGTCTCAGTTTATAAATTTGAGAAAAAAATGTAAACTCAAAAAATAAGTTTACGTTGGTTTTTAAATAGAAATTTAAAAATTTGACTAACAAATTTTTTTTTTAATTAATTTTTTTTTCAAATAATTTTTTTTCAATTAAATGTTTTTTTCAATTAATTTTTTTTTTAATTAATTTTTTTTTCCAATCATAATGTGTATGATCTCATTGTTATAAATAATAAAAAAATAAATATAAATATTTTAGGTCTGAACAAATATATTTTTTAGTTTATATTTTTAAATTTTTTAAAATATTTTGTTCAAACTAAACGCGTTTATAGTTTATATTTTTCTAAAAGTAAATAAAAACCAATTTATAGAATTTTCATAAACATAAACAAAAAACGTAAACATTATCAAATGTTAGTACACATCACAAATTATGTTTGGATATAAATTTCTAAACAAAAGTCAGATAATATGATATGATACAAATTTCTTTGTTAATTATATATATAACTTACAAACAGCGAAGCATTTCCAATGGTCTGTCATTGGAGTTCCCAAAGCCAAATTTTGATATGTGTGGGAAAAAAAAAAAAAAAAAAAAGAAAGAAGATGTTTTAGCGAGCTGCTATTGGAGTTGCTAAATTTAACAATGCTAGGTAGTTCAAAATTTTATGACTCAAATTACTTAAAACGACGTCGTTTTGAGCGTAAAACGACATCATTTTGACAGATTTGAGCAATTTGAGCCATAAAATTTTGAGCTACCAAACATTTTCCTACTAAATTATAGCAATGTCGAAATTATAATTTATCATTTTGCTACTACTATAGGCTTGGTTTGGGGTACACTAAATAATACAAAAAGTCAAAAAGTCATTATCCTATTTAAGTCACATCATCTTATTTAAATCACATCATCTCTCTAACACATCACATCAAACCCAACCTAAACCCAACCCATATAAGCCAATAAGTCAAAAAGTACATTTTTTTAGAACATCCCAAATCAACCCTAAATTATAACTTTGATAATATTATAATAGCAATTGTCATGGGAGATGCTCTCAATAGAATGGACAACAAGGTGTACTACTTGTATTAATAGAAACCTCAGGGGCCTTCATGGTAATTAGCAGAAAATTGAATACAACGTTTCTGTACATAATGGATGGATCCCAGCTAGGAAAGTGTCTAGCTAGCTAGGTGCCGTTTGAGAAGAGGGCCCCATCTTAGCTTTCTGTTTTTCAAAAAATTTTACTGTTGGGTTTGAAATTCATCGAGAGGGATGAAAAAGTGATGTGCCTGTGAATCCCCTTTGATTCTTTCTCTCTCTAGTTTTCATTTTCTATTGTTTTTCTTGAAAATACGAGGAGAGAGAGCGGCTATATATATCTCTATCAGCTCTTTCTTCTTGTCTCTTCAGACATTTCCAGATACTTTCTCTCTCTAGTTTTGTGCTTCTTCTTCCTCTTCTTCTACCTATCCATCTTTTCAACTTTTTCTTGAAACCCTTTTCACTTTCACTCAAAAAATTTGTGAACTTTAAAATAATCAGTACTGTAGCTGAAGAGCTTACTGTTGAAGCTCAAGTTGGAGAGGGAGAGAGAGAGAAGATGAGTGCTTCAAAGTTCATCAAATGTGTGACAGTTGGAGATGGAGCTGTTGGGAAGACCTGCATGCTCATTTGTTACACTAGCAACAAGTTCCCCACTGTGAGCTTCCTCAAAAACCAATCTATCTCAAAGAGAGAGAGCCCTTTTTATTTGTACTATTATTCTTGCATTTGTTTTCAATTTTATCAATTTCACATGCCAATAATGCCTCTGGGTTTTTTTGTGATTTCTTTGTTGGGTTTTTCGACCCCAAAAATAGGGCATCTTTTGGGGCAGAAAGTTAGTGTCTTGACAAATAACAAGTCATTTGGTTGGCAAAGGATCCTCTGTCACAATGCACTCGCAGATCATGTTTCTAGATTCTTGTACTTCAAGATTTTTACGATTCTAGGACTGAGTGCATTGGAACAGAGATTTAGTGACAACCTAATCCATTTGGGTTGGATTTACTCTTATATTTTCCAATTTCTAGGAACACACAAATTGGTCACATAATAAGAAACAAAATTTAGATGAATGAATAAGATTTTATAAAATTTGTTAGTGGGATCTGCATCTAATGTATATGGATGGATAAGATTTTTTACATATAGATGTAGATTCCACTAACAAATTTTATAAAATTTTGTTCTTTCATGTAAATTCGGTTTCCTATTTTATGAAAGGTTTCTGTGTTTTTAGCCAAACTATTATTCATTTGGTTTTGGTTAGGTCATCTCTAGCCCTTACTCAAATTATTTGAGTAAAAGCTTCATTTGATATTAACTACTCCAATTGACAAATTCAGATTTAAGCATGAATTTGAGTAAAAACTTCACTAATTGCAAATGGTAAATTTGAGTGTCACAAAATAGCCTTGAAAGTTTTGAGCAAATATTTGAGTCTCTTGATTTGGGTAAAAATTTGAGTAGAGTTGAAGGTGTTTTGAGTAAATTTTACCCAAATTTAAATTTGATACAATTTGATTAAAGGATTGGAGATGCCCTTAGACTCACAACCCAATCTGTACCCCGAGAACGAGCCCCATGATTTTGTCCATTTAGGCTCCAAACCCTAAGGCACCTCCATAATGGATAAGTTCATCCTGAACAATATCTGTTGCATGGGATGCCAACACATTCATTTTCTAAATCCATGTGTGGTATTTTAGAGGCATTGATACAAAGATCTCTATGTCTCTCTCATTCTCTGTTTGGTATGGCAGGATTATATACCCACAGTATTTGATAATTTCAGTGCTAATGTGGCTGTGGATGGGAGCATTGTCAACTTGGGATTATGGGACACTGCAGGTATCTTTTTCATTGTTTATTGAATCTCTCTCAACTTCTATTTTTGGCTTAGTGTTTTCTTTTCTATTTCTTCATTTCTGATTGATTGATTTATTGCTGTGGTTCAAAGGTCAGGAAGACTATAGCAGGTTGAGGCCACTAAGTTATAGAGGTGCAGATATATTTGTGTTAGCTTTCTCTTTAATCAGCAGGGCAAGCTATGAAAATGTTCTCAAGAAGGTACACTCATTTTCATTGCTGACTGGAGGGAAGCCATCCCCTTAATATGTTTTGCTTTCTCATTTTCACTTTTGTTATTTACAAAAAGTGATGCTTTTTGACTTTTTTATCAAACCCACGTGAATTTAAAACATATTTCCTAAACAAAAGTAGTTTTGAACTTATTTCCAAGATCAGGTTATTTTGTGAAGTCCTAGTTTTAAGACAGACTTCAAATACTTCTTCAAGCTTGAAATCATATTTTTTAAAATGATTCACTGCCATCAATTGGAGCGCCTTTTGTTTTTTAATCTTGTTAGATATAATCTGCAAGCTAATGAGCCTTTCCTTTCCAAATTTTATTCAGTGGATGCCAGAACTTCGTCGATTTGCACCCAATGTTCCAATTGTTCTCGTTGGAACAAAGTTAGGTACGCAACAAAAAACATTTTCTTGATTTTATTTAGCATAGTGTTGCATCCAGGACCTTTGGGAAGTGGGTCCATGGAAGTATATAATAAATAACATCAAATTAATCGTGTTGTCTTTTCAGATCTCCGTGAAGACAGAGGGTATCTAGCTGATCATATGGGATCTAACATCATAACAACTGCTCAAGTGTGCATCAATAATTTCTAACTTTTATGTATTTAATTTTCTAAATGGACATAGTTTATATGTTAAAAAATTGCTTAACTGGATTATATTATTTTAGGGGGAGGAGCTGAGGAAACAGATCGGTGCAGCGGCATATATAGAGTGCAGCTCTAAGACTCAACAGGTAGATTTATGGAAGAAATATGACTTTGAGAATGTTTTGATCATCATTAACCAAATGCCAAGTTCCATCCCTGGTTTTGTAGTCATTGTTAATATAAATGATTTTAAATAATCTCTCAACTGAATTTCTAATGGCTCGTCGTTGATTATTAGAACGTCAAAGCTGTTTTTGATACTGCAATCAAGGTTGTGCTTCAACCTCCAGGGAGGAAGGAAGTGGCAAGGAAGAAAAGGCAGAGAAGCACTGGCTGCTCAATTGTGTGAGTACTTGCCTTTATCAATTTTTTGTCAATAACTTACATCCTAAGAAGCATGGCACGCAACAACACAATTTTTTAAAGAATGCAGGACACGACACATGGGCGACCATGCAAAATATATAGTTTTATATATTTATTATATGGAATATATAAGCATAAATAATTATTATATATCATATAATGAATATTTAATTCAAAGATAATAATTTTTAAACTTTAAAGGAAGAGAATTAAAATAAATTTACAGAGTTTTTCTTTTATTATTGGATTTGAAGTTATTTTGTGGGCTAAGTACACTAAGACCCCCCTCAACTATGAAAATTGTACAAATACACCTTTTTTAGAGGTGGTTTGGAGGGGGCCTGCAGGGAGTGGAAGTGATGTACATTTTTATAGTTAAGGAGGTCAAAATGTATGGGTTCACAAATGAGGGGGGTAAAGTGATATTCACTAAATCATGTTTTAGAAAATTGGACATATTTCGACGTGTCTGATGATTTTTGTAAGTGTTTTACAAGTGTCATGTCATGTGTCGGTGTCCAACATAGTATTGCACCAACACACCACCTTCTTAGGAGTGTTGGTGTTTCTTAGCTTACATCATAGCTAAGTTTGTTGTAATCTTCTACCTAAAAAGGTTTTGTTGAAGATGCCAAGAGGGTGATAGTTTCAAAATCTCATATCCATCCTATGATAATACTATTGATTAGGAGACAAAACCAAATAGCATGCACTCAGAGTTGAATTGTTTTGTCTTTACGCATTGACTTCCTTTAGGGAAGCCAAGTCGAGTTGTAACAATAGTTTGGTAGAGAGAGAGAGAGAGAGAAAGGAATTCAGTGTATTGATATATTTTGTATGTATGTTCAATATTACATAAAGAGAAGCTCACTCTCTTTTATAGAGAGGAGAGTACATAGGATGCCAAAGGCACCGAAAACAGAAACAATAATCATTTGCTTTAGTGTAAATATAGCTATCATACATTAGTATAAAGTAAAGCAAATGATTATTGTTTATGCTTTCGGTGCCTTTGGCATCCTATGTACTCTCCTCTCTATAAAAGAGAGTAAGCTTCCCTTTGTGTAATATTGAACATACATACAAAATATATTAATACACTGAATTCTTTTTCTCTCTCTCTCTACCAAACTATTGTTACATGGAGTGTTGGGCTATGATTGTATGCGACTTATTTTTTTAAATCAAGTGTTGGGCTATGATTCTTTAATTGCAATGTAGTTACAGTTGCTGTGTTGTTTTGGTAATGGTTGATGAAAAGTCAAAAGCATTTTAGTGTTATATATACTGGGGTTACAACATATGGGGCATCTTTCAATTTCTAGCCTTAGGCAACGGCCTTGTGCATCTCCAAAAAACAAATCCCAAAAACCAAGTGGATAATATTTTGAAGGGCCTAAATATAAGGCCATTGCCTAGGGCCCCTAATTGAAGGAGGTCTCCGTATATATTTAATAATGTTTTTTTTACTTTTTCATCAACCAATAAAGAAATATATGCAATTGTAGCTCAATTAAAGAAACAAAGCCTCACTTGGTTCCCAAAACAAGTTGCATACAACTGATTTGTTTTGCTTTTTCTCTTTCTCTCATAAATAATTAAGGCTGCACTAATGATTAACTCTCTCAATTCATTCACAGGAAAGTATATTGAAAATTTTAAAGCATTGAAATTCTAAGCTCCACAAATAAAAGATATTTCATTGCAATTAACAAAAGCTAGTGAAAAACCTAAAACAAGTAATTAAGCTCTATGAGATTGAAAAGTTCAAGTAATTAGATATTTATCTCCCATCAATTCAGCTAGTAAAAGTCTACAATCGAAAGCTGTACTTTTTGATATTTCTCCTTAGAACCCCCCAAGGTCATACCAATGAGAATCTAATCTCAAGCTTGTTAATTAAAGTCTCTTATTTGTAAATGTTCATAGAAGAAGCACTTGACATAACATTTTTATAATTGTCAGTGTACTTACCAAACACTAACTTAATTCCTCATAAGATTTGATACATATATATATCAAATAAATTATGCATGTTGATGATGAGTATTGTGGAATTGGAAGTATTAATGAGCTATAAATTTCTATAGTGCTATTTTCTCTCTGTGAGGATTAAGTCCAAATTTAATTCCACCACAACATGATGTCGTGAAAGTTACATTATTGTCTACTAATTTTTTTTGAACAGCAGGGGTATGGTGTGTGGAGGTTGTGTTTTGGATGCCTGAAAAAGCCAATTCACCTATCCAAATCTCTGTACGTGTGTATCTTACGCCCTTCAACATTGTTTGATGGTTTCATGGAATTGGTTATTATGTAAGTCTAAGAACGCAAAGGAGAGAAGAAGGAATTGCTCATTCTCTCCATGCACTGTTTGAATCATGTTCATGTTTTGATTTGTGCTTGTTAAAGTAAGAATCTGCTTAGTACATGTTAATATCATAAAACCCTTGCTATTGGATTTCTTCTTGTTACGAAACCTATGTTGCTCTTATCTGTATGTAATAGTTAGAACCGTTCAAGTTTTAGAACATGCTCAGTCTTGGCATTTGGGAGATGGTGAAAAGCAAACAAATTGAGGAAAGTGGTGTTGCCTTAAAAATGAAAATGAGAAATGCTGTGTTTGAGGGGTTTGGGAGTGTCTTGCATATGCTTTAGTTCCAAATTGGGATAAAAGAAGCACTCTTGGAACAAAAATGGTTTTGTTTATGTATATAGATACCGCAATTTATTTATTTTTTGGTTTGGTGGTTATGTTTGTTTGGAAGGATTAGAAAAGGGGTTTAGATTGAGATTGGACTATCAAAATTAAATTTTCAAATGTTGTCCATTTTTTTTCCCCACTCCAACCAAATAAATTTCGTAGTAGTATATATAATCTCATCGAACAATCCATACTCAAAAAAATGTGGGGCTTGCGGAATTACTTATCTCCTATCCTCTTTTAATCTTCCCCTAAATCTTGCTCTTGGAGACAAATGAAAAAAGTGGTAAAAGGTTATTTACAATATGAAAGGAATTATAACAACTGTACCAGCGCAACAAAGAATTTCCATAATGAAGCCTAATAACCAATCTAAGAAAAGTGTTTCACAATGGGGAAGAATGAACTAACTAAACTAAACTAGCACAATTGGTTCATGATTTCATCATTCGCATTGGATTGGATAGGAATGTCAAGTTGGAATCACATTCTGAAGTATGAATTCGATCTCAAAACTTGCCTAATTATTCTTAATAAAAGTAGATGCTTGTTTATCTTCTTTAATTTTTGTTCAAACATAGTTTTACAAAATGACTTGTTTTTATATATACTGAATTATATTGACAAACATAATTCCTATAAAATGAATTATTCAACTCATTAAAACAAAATTAATAATGAGTTTTACAAGTTCGTCAAATTCTATCGAACGCATATTTAAACTTGAGAAAAATATAACCCTATTTGATACCATGATGATCACACAATGCTGTAACATTGTATTTGATGTCCAGATGCAATGTTGAAACAAAATGGACTATTTCAGATTGAAAGTAATTTCAATTTGCCACTCTTTTGCCGACAAGTAGCTGCCTAACTCCAGTGAAGTGCGGAAACATTTTTGCATAGAAAACATACAAATCTTTGATTATTTTTGCAAACAGGTACAGAATATACAAATGCATCTTATAATTCACATAAATCAAGAGTAATATGGGGTTATAATCATGAGTCCAATCTTTTGGAGTATTTCTTAAAGTAATTTTTTGTACGGTTGAATTTTTTTTAAAAAAAAGTAACTATCAATATTATTGTATTTTTAACTTTTGTAGAATTATCTCAGCCATTTAAAAAATCACTTTAAAATCATTTTAAAGGATCTGAATCGGACAAATTACAAGAATGGCCTCTGTAATATTATTCAAGTTTCACGTTAGTCCTGTCATTTCAATTTAAATAAATTTGCCCTTAAATTTTTTATTAGTGGGTGTTTGAGAAATAGATTTTTATGGCCCTACTTGGTAGAGCTGTGGGAAAGTGCTTATAGCTTATGCCTAAACAGCTTATAGCTTATAACTTTGAACATAAGCTGATTTCTGACTTATAAATTAAGCATCTCCTGCCCCACTTAAAAAATAAGCTGATTTCTGACTTCCAAAAAGCTATAAGTTGTAAGTTATAAGTTAAACCAAACACATCAAAATAGCTTAAATTAAGCTGAAAGCTGAAATAAGCAGCTTTTAAGCTGCACCAAACAGGCACTATGTAGTTTTTTTAGTTGTAGGGTATTATTAGAGAAATTCTTTTTGTGTTTGAGAAGATAGCTGAGTTTTTTTATGGTTGGATATGATGTTTGTGAGGGAAAAAATAAAATGATTATGGGATTGATGTAATATTTTGTTTGGATCTGTTTTTTTTTTTTTTTTTTTTTATAAAAAATTTGTCTTTTTGTAAAAAAAATCAAAAAAAAACCCAACTCCCAAACTTCCCAAACACCACCCTAACAGTCATCCAAATTATAGATGGAAAATAGTCAGCTGCAATGTACGTGACCAATTTGTAAGGGTAAAATAGTCTTTTCATGGTAATCTCTTTATCTCACTAAATCAGAACCGTACATCTCTCTCTCTCTCTCTCTCTCTCTCTCTCCATCACCAACAACAAACCCTACCTCTTCCATGGTTGTCTTCTTTCTTCCTCCTGCCTATTTATAAGCCTCTATCAGGCAGTTTCTATTCAAGATAGCTGTCCCCCCCAATTTCCATCCATGTAGCTTATTTCATGGGATGTGAATTTTCATTTCAATTGCTGTATGACACGTGGCTTTCATATCCCAATCCAATCTTTGAAAACTTCCTGTTGCAACTTCCATGAACTGCTAACCATATTCTGCAATAAAGTAAAAAACAAAAATAATAATAATAGTGATAATAAATGTCAATATAAATATAAATGTATGTAATTATAATTTTATATTAAAAATAATTTATGATCTAAATCAATTAAACAAAATTGACTGGCTACCATCAATCAAGGGCGGAGGTACAGCAAGGTCAGGGGGGTCATATGCCCTCCTTTAGTTTTGAAATTTTTTTTTTTTGGTCATGTATACAATGTATTTTTTTTTTTTTTTTTAACATGTTCTTTGGTTAAGGGTTTATTGTATTGTTCACAACAAGTAGTTATTTGATACTTTGGAATTATTTATGTAGTAGTTTAAATTAATAGTGAAACGAAAAATATTATAGATTGGATATAATGAACTCATTATTTTCAAGTAATTGACATACCACTTAGTGGTATTTATGATTTTCTATGCTTTGAGTATCACGTAGGCAATGTCATATGGTACTTTAAGACTGTTTAATAATTTACATTAAAAACACATTATTTATAAGTAATGTTATCTCTTTAATATTTTTTTGTCAAATAAAAATTAAATATATTTTATAATAATTTATACTATAAATGATGTGTTTTTATTTTTTAAAATTAGAAATTTTGATCCATAATTTTTTGTGTTAAAATTGTAAACTTACATCATTATCTCATACCGAGCTATTCCACACTATTATAGAATTTTGATTTGTTCTTATTAATAATGAATATGTAATTTTTTTATGTTTAAATTTATCTCATAAAATTATTATTATCTTAATGTTGCTTATGATTTTTTTTTTAAAATAAAAAATTATAATAATAAGTGCCCCCTCTAACTTAATTTACTGAATCCGCCACTGCCATCAATAAGATTAGATTTGATCATAATCGACATGTCACTATCATAAAATTAGATTTGACTACAATCAACAGGCTACAATCCAAAAAAATATATAATAATGCAAACACATAGGAATACTGCTAATTTGTTTTGGATTATGCTCCAGCTTTTTACCAATTTTTGGTCACATCACCTCTCACATAACTTACCCACAAAAAGACAAAATAAGCTAAAAAAATCAAAAGGTTAATTTTTTACCAACTTCTCAAAACACTATTGGAAGATGGGTTTGTATAAATAAGTGGGCGGTGATGAATAACTGGTGGTAGATGTTGCTGGAGGGTGATAGTTTGTGATGGCTGTGCTAGCGGAAGAAGATGAGTAAATTCTACTTACATCATTATGTTATCGAATAAATTATATTTGTTTAGTCATCTGTTGTCGCACGTCTACAAATTTACTTTTAAAAATTTTTTTTTTGGTATGGGCTCGTTTGATTATACATTACCAAACAATTTGGATTATTTTAATATCATGTTACCAAGTAAAGTAGATTTGTTTAATCATCTATTGCCGCACGTGTACAAATTTACTTTCCTTAAAATATCAAGTATCCATAAAAACATGAAGTGTACAAACATTCATAAAAATATTCATAAAATTTGTCAATAAAAATATCTTCAAATTTGTCAATACAAAATCTATAAAAACACACTGAGATATTATCACAATCTATCTATATTGATAGTTTCGGTAATTACTATACTAGGGATGACAAGCGTACAGAATTAATCAATACGGGTAGTGTGGGGACATATTTTTTAAATGACAACACGTGGTCAAGGTGACACCGAAGTGCCAGTCGAGGTGCCACGTGTCCTGGCCATGACGCCGAGGTGATCTCGGCTAGGCCGAGGTTACCTGCGAAGATACCGGAATCCGAGATGAACGGATAAGGGATAAGAGTCCTAGAAAGAGGAAGGACCTCAGCCTAGATAAGGATAAAACTGTTGGGGAGTTTATCTTTATCTATTGGAGAGTTCAGGATGAGCATTGGGACAGAGTCCAAGAAAAGCTAAGCTTCTACAGGGATCAGGTTAGTGCTGGTTATAAAAGTAAGGCACCCTCATGTATTTAAGGTACACTTTTTACATTCTGAATAGTGAGTTAAACACTTTTGCTATCTTTGAGAGATAACTGACTTGATCGTCGGAGTGCCCCTGGGTGGACGAACCACCGCTGGAATCTCATCTTTTCTATGGCAGGTTGTTCGGGCGCAATCTATTCTGCCGGTGTTCTCCAGCTGAGTACTTGTTTGGCAGTGTGGCCAGAAAACAACACACACAATTTGGTGCCGTCTGTGGGAAAGAAATGAGAATAGATGGCCAGCGACGGACAAAAATAGAAGGTTAGGGACGAAATCCCTACAAGGAGTGGTAAACACATCGACCCTAACGTGGAGGAAGATAACTGCAACGAAGAAACTTAGGATCGAAATCCCTGAAAGAAAGATGTCGGCTAAGAGGGCGACGTACCAAAGAAGTCAGACCGAGGCGAGTATTACAACGAGGACGACCTCCAGGTATGGAAGGACAGATGCTTGCGGAGGGACGGAGAGATGAAAGGAATGGCAAATAAACTGGCGGACCTACAGTCGGTCGTCAATTTTATGATGCAGAACAACGTCATGCAGCCACCGTTTTAGTTACAAGATGCACCGATTCCAGCGGCCAAGAAAGATGCCCAAAAAGGGGAGCATGAAACAATCCTTGCAGTCCTTTAGCATGATAGAACCAATGAGCATTCTCACCGGCCTTCACGGGAGGTCGAGCATGAAGAATCGATGAGGGGAGAGTCCTAGAAGACACGTCGAACCAAAGAAACTTGCACCAAAGAACATCGGCATATTCAAGGAAATGAGCTCTGTTTCGACACGACCAATGGGGAGAGGTCCAAAAGGACTCACAATGACACCGGGAGTAGCGCACCACAGAGGCTAAAATCCGTTGATAGCCGAGCTCTTGGACGGACCAAGGAGGATCTGAGGGATTACCTTTAGAGGAAGCGACAAGATGTTGAGGTAACCTCTCCGGCCAAGCCGAGAACGCCATTCTTGGTAGAATTGGATAAATTCGAAGCCTCGAAGAAGTTTCACATGCCGAGATTCTAGATATACGATGGTAAGTCTGACCCGAACTTTCATGTCGGCTTGTACCTGAACTCAATGGCATTATACACTGGGAACGAACCATTGCTCTGTAAGGTATTCCCCTCATCCTTTGGGGAAATCACATCAGACTGGTTTCACAAGTTGCCGAAAGGAACTGTGAAAAGATGGAAAGGCCTGGCCGAGATGTTCATGGCCAAGTTTGTGACGAACAAACTACAGCCATTGAGGGTGGACTCCCTGATGGCTCTGAGAATTGGCGAGGATGAAAACCTTAGGGCCTACGCCAAGAGATATTATGAGGTGTTCAACAGAATACCAGGATGCAACCAAGAGGTGGCAGTCGTGTCTTTTAAGAACGGCCTGAAAGATAACTGTCTGCTTCGAAAATCACTAGCAAAGACACTACCAAGAAGTATGGAGGAACTTATGGCCAAGATAGAAAAGTATGCTAGGGCCGAGGAGGACACGCCAGAGACAAAGGCGTCAAAACAAGAGAAGAGAAACGGTTCGCCGAAGCGAGGCCGATGTAATGGCAGATACAGTAAGCAAGAGACAAGACTGAGGGTTGCACAGGCAGTCACTACCGTATTCCGAATTCCGGTTAACAAAGTGCTGGAAAGAATCTGGAATCAGCCCTATTATAGAGCACCAGAGAAGGTGCCTGGTGAATTTGTGGGAAGAAGTCTGGGGAAGCACTGTGCCTACCACAATGAAGACGGGCATCTAACTCAAGGGTGCAGAGCCCTAAAAGCACATCTAGAAGACCTGGTAAGACAGGGTCATCTAAGGGACCTGATAAATGAGGCCAGGACAAGGGAAGAGCAAGCGAGATTGCCTTAGGCACCGGCAGCACCACCCCCTCCAGCACCACAACCACAAGCAGGCAGGCCTCGAGTGATCAATGTGATTCACTCGCAAGTCAATGAGAACGAGATGCGTAGAGAGACTTAGAAGGTAAAACACTTGCAACATGTGTATCAGGTCCGGCAAAAGAGACCTAGGGCAGACAAGTGCCAGGGACCAATGGTGTCCTTTACTGAAGATGGCCTAGAGATGGTGCAGCATCCACACAACGATGCCCTGGTAGTATCCCTCCAGGTTGGAGAGTGCCAGGTAAAGCGAATTCTGATTGATTAGGGCAGCTCTTGTGACATCATGTATGTCAGGTGTTACAAGGAGCTGGGCCTTCACCAAGATGATTTGGAACAATCTAATGAGCCAATGGTTGGGTTTAATGGAATGTCGGCCCCTAGGAGCAGTAAGCTTGGAGGTGCAGGCTGGCACTAAGAAAGTAAAACCTAAGTTCACAATAATTGACACCCCCTTCCCCTTACAATGCTATCCTAGGAAGGCCATGGCTGCATGCAATGGGGGCTGTTCCTTCAACATTGCACCAGCTGTTGCGGTTCTCAACAGAACATGGAATTGAGAAAGCTAGAGGAGATCAGGTGCAAGCAAAGAATTGCTCTATGGCAGCAATGAAATCCACCTGCAACGTACGAAAAGCAGAAACAGCAAAGGTTGAAGATGAAGACATAGAGGTCCTTGAGGACGTCAGCAAACAACCAGCAGAGAAAAGTGAGGAAGCTCTGAAGAAGATCTTGATCCAGCAAGGGGATGAAGAGCGCTTCTTTCTTCTCGACTCAAGCTTGGCCGAGGAGGAGGAAAAGGAATTAGAGGCGTTCTTGAGAGCAAACCTTGAGGTGTTTTCCTGGACACTGTATAAGATGTCTGGCATTGACCCCGAGGTCACTTGCCATAAACTGAATGTGGATAGGTCGGCCAAACCTGTCATCCAGCGAGCAAGGAGGCCTACTTTAATACATATTGAGGCAGTAGAAGAGGAAGTGGGAAAACTTCTAGAGGCTAGAGCCATTTGAGAGGTAAACTACCTAACATGGTTATCAAACACAGTTGTTGTGAAGAAAAAGAATGGGACGTGGAGGGTCTGCGTGGACTTCACTAGCCTGAACAAGGCTTGTCCTAAAGACAATTTCCCACTACCCAAGATTGACCAATTGGTGGATGCCACCTCAGGGCATGGAAGGATGAGCTTCTTGGACGCTTACAGGGGGTACCATCAGATAGCCATGTACCCCCCCAATGAGGAGAAGACTGCATTTATCACCCCAAAAGGGCTGTGTTGCTATAGAGTAATGCCTTTCAGGTTGAAAAATGCAAGAGTAACCTACCAGAGATTGGTGACAAAGATGTTCAGACATCTGATAGGCAAAATAGTAGAGGTATACATTGATAACATGGTCGTGAAGACCAAGGAACCTGAGGATCATCTGGCCGACTTGAAAACAGTCTTTGATATCATTAGGACATTTCGGCTCCGACTCAATGCGTTGAAGTGCGCATTTGAAGTTGGGTCAGGGAAGTTCTTGGGATACCTGGTCGCCAAAAAGGGCATTGAGGCAAGCCCGGATCAAATCAAGGCCATCTTGGAGTTAAAGAGCCCAACGTCGGCAAAACAAGTGCAGATGTTGACTGGAAGGGCTGCAACCCTAAACAGATTCATAAGCAGAAGCTCTGACAAATGCAAACCTTTCTTCAGTTTAGTGAAGAAATCCACAGACTTCTTATGGACAGAGGAGTACGAAGTCGCCTTAGCCGACTTGAAGAAATACTTGACCATAGCTCTAGTTCTCTCAAATCCAGTACCTAGAGAGGAGCTGTTCCTATACTTGGCGGTTTCAGAGCATGCAGTGAGTGCAGTGGTAATTAGAGAAGAAAATGGAGAACAGAGGGCAGTTTACTACGTAAGCAAAACCCTAGCAAATGCAGAGACCAGATACCTACCCTTGGAAAAGCTAACACTAGCTTTAGTAGTGGCTGCCAAGAAGCTAAATCATTACTTTCAAGCCCACAAGATTGTGGTGTTAACTGAGCATCCTTTGAAGTCCCTGTTGCAGCAAAGAGATCTGACAGGTAGGATAACTAGATGGGCAGTGGTGTTGGGCTAATATGATCTGGAATTCAGACCCATAATAGCAATCAAACGCCAAGTTTTGGCCGACTTCGTGGCCAAGTTCACACCAGGCGCCATCATACATCGGGCTCCATTGAGCCGAGGTCCACGATGTTCAAGTGAACAAGGAGAAACCCAGCTGGGGATGGCCGACCAGAGGAAAGAAGAGAAACTCAGGCCCTACAGTATTTACGTCGACAACTCCTTCCGCCTATTTGTTGATGGAAGTTCAAATCGACAAAGAGCGGGAGCAAGAGTAGTGCTAGTATCGCCAGATGGGCAGACACTGGAACAATCCATTCATTTGGGGTTTAAGGCCTTAAACAATGAAGTAGAGTACGAAGCACTGATTATAGGATTAAAGTTGGCAGCAGCAATGGAAGCCGACGAGGTAGTGGTCTTCTGTGACTCCCAACTTATCGTCAACCAGGCAACAGGTGGATACGCAGCCCGAGATGAAAGGATGATGGCCTATGTAAATGAAGTGGGTAGACTGATAGCATTGTTCCAAAATTGTTGACTAAAGCAAGTTAGCCGAGATGACAACAGCCATGCTGATGCCTTGGCCAACCTGGCTAGTGCAATGCAACCAGGAGAAGCAAGGACTATAATGGTTGACTACTTGACAGGTCCAAGTGTAGAACCACTAAACACAGAGCATGAGGTAATGTGTGTGGAGATGAGACCAAGTTGGATGGATGCAATAATAGTATTCCTTAGAGATGGAAAACTACCAGACAATCATAAAGAAGCACATAAGGTCAGACTGAAGTTGGCAAGATTCAGCCT
Source organism: Camellia granthamiana (assembly GCA_036172215.1). NCBI lineage: Eukaryota > Viridiplantae > Streptophyta > Magnoliopsida > Ericales > Theaceae > Camellia > Camellia granthamiana. Next base: position 78,400,220 of record CM069916.1, read on the forward strand.
GACAGTAGAAGGGCATCTCTACAGAAGATCTTTTACTGGTCCCCTTTTGAGGTGTGTGCATCTTTCACAAGTTGAAGACTTCTTGTATAAGATACATGAAGGAGTATGTGGAAGCCACACTGGGGGCAGGTCACTTGCTCATAGGGCCATTACCCAGGGGTACTGGTGGCGCTATATGCAGAAAGATGTTGAAGCTTATGTCAGGAAGTGTGAGAAGTGTCAGAGGTTTGCACCCTTGATACACCAACCAACAGCAGATCTGAACCCAGCGTCCAGCCCTTGGCCATTTGCCCAATGGGGCATGGATCTTGTTGGACAACTACCTCAAGCGACTGGACAAAGGAAGTTCCTACTAGTGACAACAGATTACTTCACCAAGTAGGTGGAAGCTGAACCCCTTGCAAAGATTTGAGATGTTGATGTAAAGAGCTTCATATGGAAGAACATCATCACCGAGTTTGGGATCCCAAGGGCAATAGTAGCAGACAATGGTACATAGTTTGACAGTAAGCTAATCAAGAGCTTCTGTGCAAAGTACAAAATCAAGAACTACTATTCCACTCCAAGCTTCCCTCAGAGCAATGGACAAGCAGAAGCATCCAATAAAACTATCTTGGATGAGATCAAGAAGAGACTGGAAGTAGCAAAGGGTAAATGGGTGGATGAGTTGCCCAGTGTACTCTAGGCATATCGGACGACGCCGAGAAGATCAACTGGGGAGTCTCCATTTGCCATGGCTTATGTCACAGAAGTAGTTATCCCACTGGAGGTCGACATCCCAGGGATCAAGACCCAGGGAGTTGAAAATGGTACCAATGAGGCATTCTTGGCCTGAGATCTGGATCTATTGGAAGAAAGAAGGGAGAAAGCAGCAATCCAACTGAGGGCATACCAGCAGCAGCTTGCCAGGGCTTATAATAAAAAGGTCAACCCACGAGAGTTTCAAGTTAGGGACCTTGTCCTGAGAAAGGTCATCGGCAACAAGAAGGATCACAGAGAGGGCAAGCTTGGCCCAAATTGGGAGGGACCTTATAGGATCATCTCGGTCCTGGGCAATAGGGCATATCGGCTTGAAGACAATGAAGGCAAAGAGTTGCCAAGACCCTGGAATACTTGCAACTTGAAGTTTCTCTATCATTAGATTTCTTTTTGTTTTTTACAATTTTTTGTTATTAGTTGAAGTAATAATGAAATTTTAGCTCGATTTTTGTTTACGAACTTGTGTGAAAACGACTGACCAATCACTTGGCGATGTTTCTCAGTGAAACATGACGAATAACTTAGACTTATTATATGGCAGAGTTGAATTATACTTGCATATAATAGAGTTGAACTAAGTTGGCAATGTTTCTCAGTGAAACATGACGAATAACTTAGACTTATTATATGGCAGAGTTGAATTATACTTACATATAATAGAGTTGAACTAAGTTGGCGATGTTTCTGATTGAAACATGACAAATAACTTAGACTTATTATATGGCAGAGTTGAATTATACTTGCATATAATAGAGTTGAACTAAGTTGGTGATGTTTCTGATTGAAACATGACAACTAACTTAGACTCATTATATGGAAGAGTTGAATTATACTTGCATATAATAGAGTTGAACTAAGTTAAAACAAAATACATTTGAATAAGAATAACAGAGGAACCAAGGTTGAGGACCTCGGCTAGTCTCTGCTTAATATAAACTTCGGCGACGAGGTCATAGCCACATGCTTCATGAGAACCCAAGTGGAACTTAAGTTCACATTAGGGGGCAGAAAGCTGGAGAATAATGCTTGGGAGTTGGGATTTACAAGCTAAGATTGGTTTAACACTTATTGAAATTTTAAGAAAAATTTACAAGTTGAAGTTAAGCAAAAGCTGTTTTGAAAGAAGTATCTGTGTACTTGCCGAGATCACCGTGTTGCCAAGACTTGGAAAATAATGAAAGATAGAAGTCTTGATAACTGAAAGAGAAGTGGCAGGCAAGACCGAGATAAACATTCAACAGGTATATCCAAAGTATTTTTACCCCGAGGAAATTGCACAGTTAAGGTGTACTTTGAAAACATGCAAATTATTCTAAGTATAGAATCAAACAAGACAGTAAAGAAGACAAACATACAAACATTTTAAGAGGAGTTGTACTTGCATTCGAAAGAAGTAAAAGGACACTTCGGTCTACAGGAGGGGTTACTTGTTCAGAGTAAAAAAAGGCACATCGGCCAAATAAAAGATAAACATTGTTCGAAAGGAAAAAAGTACTAAGTACAAAAGAAAAGCTTTAAAACTAGACTATTCGGCGTCATCGGCTGGATGGGTTTGGGGCTCAGAAGATATCTGGGAATTCTTCCCAACAGCCTTCTCAGCCGTGAGCTCGGCATCGATCTCTTCAAGAGTCTGGTCGATGCTCTTCTCAACGATAGGCGCATCGGATGTTGTCTTCCCAAGGGAGGCGTCTTTTGAGACTTCATCCTCGTCATCTCGAGTCAAGTCTAAGACTTGCTCATTCAGAGTTGGGGACTTGGCCCCAGTATCTTCAGCCTTCTCAGACTTATCGGCTTCAGCTTCCTCCTCGGACATAGCCTCGTCCTCGGACTGGCTTGGAGTAGGGAGGAATGGCAGGACGAGTCGACTTTCATTTTTAAGAGGAGAGTCCTCGGGGATAGCCAATTCCTTCAAAGCAACCATCCAGCCAAGGGAGTAACCCTTGTTGCATGCCTTCTTGACCTGTTTCTTGTAGTCCTCGGGGACATCGGCTGCCCTATAGACACCCCATTTTTGACCGACCTTAAGACTCAGACGTCACCGATTGAGCACTTGGTGATGTTGCATAGTGTGCTCATTCTGAGGTTGCGGAGTCTTGGCTGCGAGCCTTGCCTCCGGACTTCCGGACTCTTTTGTACCTTGCTTCGGTTTGCGAACCAGGTCCTGTTTTCTCCGTTTTCTCTTCTCGAAGGGAGGGAGAGATCTCGTAGATCATGTCTCAGTGGCCGTAGGCTACGTTTAGTGGTCGTAGGCCATTTTTCCCGTTTGGAGCCCGGTTTCCGGTTTTTCGGAGCCGTCGGCCGTGTGCCTCGGTTCGGGACCGCTTAACCACCTCCGTTTGCTCCGGTTTTTGGCATACACCTTATTTCCTCCCTTTTAAGGGACACTGTGGCCCGAGAGACCAACTTCGTGGTCGCACGCCACCTCCGGTGCCTAACAGCCTATTTTCGAGGCCTCGAGCCGTGCGTTTTGGCCCCCGAACCCTCGTTTTGCATCAATTAGGGTTCATTTTTGGAAGATTTTAGACCAAAAAAATCTTGATCAAAAGATTTTTAGATCTTAAAACTCTCTCTTTCAAAACTTTTTTGAAATAAAGTTTTTACGATGTTCCGAAGCTCGCATTTTGTCAAATGTTGCGCTTTTCGGTAAACCGAGCAAGAACAAAGTGGAAATGAACGAAAGAGAGATGAAATCTTTGAAAAATCTTTCAAAACACCTTACTTAGGAGTTTGGAGTTGAAGAAAAGAGGAGAAGAGAAAGGAAAACTAGTTTGGGAGAAGTTCGGCATGAATCTGGGAAGGAGAGAAAACATTGCGCGAC